>RJWJ010027513.1:0-22155 GCA_004363605.1 Indri indri
GTTCTGAAATTAGCTCTTTGTTGGATGCAGAGTTTGCAAATATTTTCTCCTATTCTGTAGGTTCTCCTTACTTTGTTGATTATTTCTTTCTGTGCAAAAGCTTTTTAGCTTAATTAAGTCTCATTCGTCTAGCTTTGTTTTTGTTGTGTTTGCTTTTGATGACTTAGTCATAAATTCTTTGCCTAGGCCAAAGTCTAGAAGAATTTTTCCTAGGTTTTCTTCTAGGATTTTTATAATTTCAAGTCTTACACTTAACTCTTTAATCCATCTTCTGTTAATCTTTGTATATGGTAAGAGATAGGGGTCCAGTTTCATTCTTCTGGATATGGCTGTTCAATTTTCCCAGCACTACTTATTGAATAGGGCATCCTTTCCCTAGTGTATGTTTTTGTCAACTTTGTCAAAGTAAGTTGGCTATAGGTATGTGGCTTTATTTCTGGGTTCTCATTGATCTGTATGTCTATTTTATACCAGTACCATGCTGTCTTCGTTACTATAGCCATGTATTCATAATTTAAAGTTAGGTAATATGATACCTCCAGCTTTGTGCTTTTTGCTTAGGATTGTTTTGGCTATTCAAGCTTTTTTTCTATTCCATATGAATTTTGGGATTTTTTTCCAATTCTGTGAAAAATTACACTGATAATTTGATAGGAATTGTATTGAATCTGTGATTGCCTTGGGCAGTATGGTCATTTTAATGATATTGATTCTTCCAAAGCATGAACATGGGATGTTTTTCCATTTGTTTGTGTCATCTCCAATTTCTTTCATCAGTGTTTTGTAGTTCTTCTTGTAGAGATCTTACACCTCCTTGGCTAAATGTATTCCTAGGTACTTTATTATTATTATTATTTTTCTTGTAGCTATTGTAAATGGGATTCAGTTCTTTTTTTTTTTTTTTTTGAGACAGAGTCTGGCTCTGTTGCCCTGGCTAGAGTGCATGGCATCAGCCTAGCTCACAGTAACCTCTCAACCAGGAGTTGAGCAAACTCCTGGGCTCAAGCGATCCTCCTGCCTCAGCCTCCTGAGTAGCTGGGACTACAGGCATGCGCTACCATGCCCAGCTAATTTTTTCTATATATGTATTTTTAGTTGTCCAGATAATTTCTTTCCATTTTTTAGTAGAGACGGGGTCTCACTCTTGCTCAGGCTGGTCTCGAACTCCTGACCTTGAGCAATCCACCCCCGTCGGCCTCCCAGAGTGCTAGGATTACAGACGTGAGCCACTGCGTCCGGCCAGGATTCAGTTCTTGATTGGGTTCTCAGCTTGTTCGTTACTGGTGGTGATTTAATTTTTAAAATGATTTTTTGTTGTTTACTTAGGTTTTCTATTTATCTTTAAGTCAATTTTGGTAATTTGTATATTTCTAGGATATTATAATTCTTCTATATATATTCAATTTTTTGCATAGACTTATCCATGGTATTTACTAATGATTTTTTAAAAATCTCTACTGTGTTTTCATTCCTTATATTGTTTAGTTTTATCTTAATCTTGTATTTTATTATTTTGTTCAATCTTGCCAGAGATTTTCTGTTTTATTTGTCACTTTAAAGAATCCCTTTTGATTGTTGTTGACCTTCTCTGTTGTTTCTTTGTCTTCTGTTTTATTAATTTGTTCTCTTGATTTTATTAAGTTTCTTCTATGTTCTTTGAGTTTTCTCTGCTGTCCTTTATCTAGATTCTCAAATTTAACAATTCATTTGTTTTTCATCATTTTTATTTTCTTAATGTAAGCATAAGGCTATAAATTCACCTCTAAATATCACCAGTATGTATTACAAGTTGCGGTTCAAAATATGTGGTTCTGTTACTGACATCAGTTCTAATTATCTTGTCATTTCCATCATGGAGTAATCTTTAACTCATGAGTTCTTTAGGAGTGCATGCTTCAGTTTCCGAATATGTTGACATTTTTACTTGATTTTTCAGTTAATTGCTTTTAATAGTAGTAACCTAATAATCGAAACTTGTTAGAAAATTGTGTCCTGATTTGTGATCCTTTTCTTAATGTTCCAGGTGTTCTTTAAAAGAGTACATACTATCTATTTTTGTTGGATACAAACCTCTATATCTGTATCTCTCATGTCAAATTTTTATCATGTTGAACAAATCTTCCATAGACTTTCTAATGATTGTTGACTTGATCTGTCAATTTCTAATAGAGATGTGTTAAAATCTTCCATTCTGGTTTTCTTAACTTTTAATTCTTTTAGTTTTTACTTGATATATTTCAGAGTTGTGTGTCAGGTGCATATAAGATTATGCTAGTGGTGTGCATTGTTTTGTAGCATGATGCAGTGTCTTTCTTTAATCTTAGTAACCTTTTGATTAAATTCTATTTTATTAATAATATTATAAAAGCTTCCTTTCATTAATATATGCCTTGAATATCATTTCCCAAACTTTTTAACCTCTCACTGCTAACTTTGTTTCAGAAATTTTCTAGACTTGGTTTATTATTGTTGTTCATTTGTTTTAATCCAATTTGATGGTCTCTGTCCTTTAATAGGTAGGTTGATTCAATTTATATCTATTGTGATTACTGCTACATTTGAATTTATTTCTACCATCTGGTTTCTTTTTACCTGTGTTTTATTTTTCTTTCTCTTTCTTCTTCTCTGCTTTCTGTTGGGCTAATAAACTTTTTAAAATGTTCCCTATTTTTTCCTCTCTTGTTTCAGAAGCTCTTGACAGTATTATTATTCTTATAAAATTAACCTTAACCTTATTTTTTCCTAACAATATGCCAAGCTCATCTAGTCTCCAGAACAAGGCAAAAACTTGAGTATACTTACGTATTAAATCTCCACTGCTACCCTACCTTATTCCATTTGCTCATTCAACAAATACTTTTTGGTTTTTTGTTTGTTTTTGAGACAGGGCCTTGTTCCGTTGCCTGGGCTGGAGGTGCAGTGGTGTAATCATAGCTCACTGCAGCCTCAAACTCCTGGGCTCAAGTGATCCTACACGTACACACCACCATACCAGCTAATTTTTAAAATTATTTTTGTAGAGACAGGGTCTCGCTATGTTGTCCAGGCTGATTAAACTTCTGGCCTCAAGCGATCCTCCCACCTCAGCCTCTCAAAGCACTGGTATTACAGGTGTGAGCCAACTCACTAGCCAACAAACACTTTTTGGATACTTCCTATATGACACTCACTGTGCTAGGGGTTGAAAGTATAGCAGAGAGCAAAGCAAAATCCTGTCTCCTGGGGAGCTTATGTTCAACAGGAATGGACATACTTATGCCTGTTTCATCTTGTTATTATCCAGAGCTTCATTTTTTAAAAGATAAAATGCCCAAAAAATGTGCTCATTTGCTTTTCTTCTTTTAGTAATCCATAATTAATTAAATTTACCAACTCCTTTTTTATTCCTGTGTTTGCTGTTGTTTCTTGATTCCATTTGTTTTTCTGTCTGGATTCGTTGTCCTTCTTGCCTAGTGGCTGTTCTGTGAGGTTCTCTGGGTAGTAAACTCTCTTAGTCTTTGTACATCTACAAAGGTCATCATTGTATCCCTACTCTTATGTTGATAGCAAAGCTGGGTACAATTCCAGGTTAACAGACATTTTTCCAGCACTTGGAAGATTTTACTCCGTTAACTTCTGGAATACGCTGTTGCTAATGAGAGGTTGGCTTTCAATCTAAATGTTCCTTTGTAGGCATAACAATAAGTCACTTTTCTATGATAGCTCCAAAGGTTTTTCGATTTTCATAGATGTTTTTCAGTTTCAGTTATGTCTATGCATAGATTTAATTTTATTTATTTTTCTCAGTACATCAAGAATATTTTTACTACGAGGGCTCGTGGCTTTATTTCCTTCTAGAATATTCTTACCTATAACATCTTCCAATAATGCTTCTTTGGAATTTTCTCTTTTGTACTTTCTTGAATCTTTATTGGTGCGTGCAGTCTCTGGATCTAGCTGCCCTGTGTGTCTGTCTCTTTTTCTTCTCTCGAAGCCCCTTCATTTGTCTGGCCTGCATTCGGGTATATTACGTAGCATTCCCTTTAATTTGCTATAATAGTTATCTCTTTGCCTGTATCTAGTCTAAAATTTGTCCTACCCATTGAGTTTTTAATTATAATTACTATATATTTTTTATTTTCTTGATTTCTAATGGCTTATTTCTCGTACACTCCTATTCTTCATTCATTTGTGCCTGGCTATTGTTTCATCATATTTTGTTGATATTTATAGATGATTTTCCTTTATTTGCCTTTAATGATCTTTAGCATAATTGCTTAAAATCCTTTTTACTTTGTTGTATTCTTTTAATTTCAAAGAGAGTCAGTTTAATTTAATTGATCTTGCTGATATTGATTTTCCTGCTCAAGGCTCAAATTTTGGTTTTTAGGCTCATCTTTTCCAGGTTTCTCTCTCTCAACCTCTAGTAACTTTGCTACTGTCTTTAACAACCTTCCACATCCCCATAGTAAACAGTCCGGAACCAGCTGTCACTTATAAAAACCTCAAAGATACTGCACTCACACAATCAGGTGGCCGCATAGCTCAGGTCCTATGCGAAAGGATGTACCTGTCTTCCTACCTTCCTTCCTGGGCATGCAGCTCTGAAAAAACTAGAACTCTAATCGGCTGTTGCTGCAGCTTTTTCCAGCTCTTTTTTCCACTGGGGGAGGCCCCACTCCCACTCTGCTTTTAGCCAGAGACCCTGGCTCCGTTTCTCACCTCATAGCGTTCTTAATCCCTGTGGTTCCCCAGGAATTGCACCCCAGACCGGCTCTGCCTACTAGGGCCAAGAGCCCCACAGCCCAGCATCTGCCAGTGTTTGGTGCAGAGCTGGTGCTGATAAGGAGGACTGTCTTCAACGCATGAATTATCAGTGCCACCCACATCCAATCATCTCCCCAATTGGCAGACACTCAGGATGGTATTTCAACAGCTCCTAGGAGCATTTCATACGAGGTCTTCCCAGCACTCCATCAAAACATACCCTTCCTATAGATCATTCTCCTGAGCTCTTAATTTTTTCCTCTGTTCAAAAGTTCACTGACTTCCCTAATGCTACCCACATTACAGCTGGGAAAAATTATACTTAAGGGAAGGGGTAATCACAAGTGAGATTTTATATTTGTAATTGTTTTAAGCTGGAAGAACCCATTCTCAAGGCCCAACTCCAATATCAATGGGACAAAGAATTGCTGATGGCTTCAGTGTCGTGCACCACAGATATCTGAGCTTCCGTTTTATTTTCTTGTAGAGTTTAATTATATATTTGATTACAGCTACTTAAATATGTTATGGCTGAAGACGTTAGCCTTTATCTAAGACTGGGCAATTAAAAGATTATTCATCAATTACTGTCTTATTTAGACATTTTGGTAAGGATATTTGTTGGTCTTAAATAAGAAAGTTTGGTGTATATGAAAGTCATTGCTACCTTCTCAGCAAGTAATAATCTATTTAAATTCCCATGCAGAGGTTTCACCAGGATAGGGTCCTACTGAGTGCTGACCCTTAATCAATTCACAAGCTCACAGGAAAACCATCAACATGTACTTTGTACTGAACAATAGAAATAGGAAATGATGGATTTATTTTTTAAATTTAAACTAATATTTATTATTAACATGTTAAATATTAATATGTAAATTGCTATTTATTATTATCATGCTCATGAGTGATCTTTTACTCCAACAAATTAATATCACATGAGCATGTCACAGGCATCACCCCACAGAGGGCAGAGGGGAAGGTTTGGATCCACCACAGAGAACCTAGAAGCCTCAGGTTTACTGGCAATAGACAACCTCAGTATTCTTTGTCATCCACATTTTTTCCACTAGAATTTTTAATAAATAAGTACAAAATATATTGAGAGTTTCATCTCCCTTCATTTTTCTTCTTTTGCATACATTAGCCAGAAGCAGGTGGTAGGAAAAATCAAATGTCTGGACTGTTTACAAACTGGGTAATCAATCACTAAATATCTTACTTACCTGTCTTTTTATAGAATTTTAAAATGGAGATGGAGTCAGTGTTTCTGAAGGACAATAATATAAGGAAATTAGGAGTGTCATGTGTTATGCTATTCATAATCAAAGAATTCCGAAACAACCAATTGAAACCTAACACAGTTTTGCAAATTCCAAGGGGCAAAGGCAGCGACTTTCATGCTATCTTTAAATATGTATTCATAATGTGCAATTTACTGCTACACTCTGCTAAAACTTTTTATTAATGTTCCAATTTTCTTCTGGTACAGGAACTCCACTCTGTCATTCTGAATATTTCTGCTTTACTTTGGGCTGTCAGTAGCAATTTCCTTGTGGTTAGACATGCAAATAGCCTCAGCCTTCCTGGGAGGGTCGCCAAGACCCCGCCTAATCCCTTTTCCAGGGGAAGAGGCTTCATGCCCAGAACGTGGGAAGACGATGACAATGACGACAATGATGATGATGAGAGACTGAGAACTCAGCAGCTAAGGAAGGCAGTTTTGGGGGAAGAGATGACATTAAAGAATGCCTTAGTGGTAGCTGTCAGGGAGTGTTTGCAACATGGAGTCCTGCTTAATATTTCCTGCTAAATGACACCACTGCGTCCTCATGCGGGTGCTGTGGAAATATGGAGTGCAGCATTCCAGAGAATTATTTTGTTCACACAAATGTAATTATTGAGCACACACCCTCAGCCCCAGACTTACAGAGATGTTCTCCTGAAGGTCCGAGGAAGAGGGTAGGAACTGGTATGTGGCGGAAGGACAGATTATAGCAGGTGATGCCAGCATAGGTCAGCGTGGGTGCAGCGGGTAGCTTTCACTGAGCAGTCACAGAAGGGCGTGAGCAGGAGAGGAACAGTCCTTCCATGTTGCCTGGAGGTCGCGGTTGATTTTCTGTGGACAAGCCTCATGCTCTGTTACCTGGCCAGGAGAAGAACCACCCTCTCACCTGGGCATCTGTCTCAATGCAGCCCTCGCTACACCAAATCAATAAAGCCACATCCTACCCCAAGCTAGGACCCCAGGTTTCTCTCATTCCAGTACCCTCACCCATGAAGCCATCTAACCCAGTAGGTTCAAATTCAAACCCCAAAAACTCCAAGGGAAGGAGTGAAGGGTAACAGCATCCTAGGGCCTTGCTGTTCCAAGTGCATCAGCAATCACCTGGGAGCTGGTTAGAAATGTGGAATCTCAGGCCCCACCCTAGAGCTCCTGAACCAGAATTTGCACTTGAACAAGATCCCCAGGTGACCTCTGTGCAGTGGAGTTTGGGAAGCACCGACTTAGGGGCATTTATATGTGTGGGAACCAGAGCGCTAACCTCTCTACCTGCCGTAGACAGAACGTCTGTGTCCCCGATGCATGTGTTGAAATCCAATCCCCAGCGTGCTGGTATTAGGAGGTGGGGCCTTTGGGAGTTGATTAGGTCAGGAGGGCTGAGCCTTCACAAATTGGATTAGTGCCCTTATAAAAGGATCCCAGAGAGCCCCCGGCCCCCTTTCGGCCAGGACACAGGGATATGAGAGCCATCTACAAACTAGAAAGCAGGCCCTCACCAGACACGGAATCTTCTGGTGCCTTGATCTTGGACTTCCCGGTCTCCAGAACGGTAAGAAACCAAGTTCTGTGTGTTCTAAGCCACCTAAACCGTGGTCTTGTCATAGCGGCCCACTCGGACTGAGACGCTGCCTCCCCCAGCTTTGTACACACCCCACCCAGGTGCCCTTCTCAGGTGTGTATTGCTGTGGGGAGAGAAGGCCCGAGGAGGGGGTGAGTGAAGAGCGTGGCTCTCAGGGAGGGGCTGCCTCTGAAGGGACATGTGCCACGTGGCAAAGGTGCGGTGGGTGGAGCAGGCTCTAGAAATCCTGGCAATTGAGAGGGCGGGGGATGCAGGGATCACTCTTCCTAGTAATGTCCTCTGGAAGAGGAATTCCTGACCTGCTTGACAGAGACGCTCCTTCCCCACGGGGATAAGAAAGCTGCTCTTATGTTGTGATACTCAACCCTGGCTGCGCATGAGACTAACCTGGGAGCTTTAGAAAAATGCGAAGTCTGGTCCCTCCAGCAGAGACTCTTTCAAATGAGCTGGGCTGGGGGCAGAAACCCCAATTATTCAAAGTGCCCAAATGATTTTCAGGGGCAGCCAGGACTGCAAACCACTGATGATAGGAAACGCATAGAAAATGAAGCAGCTGCTAGAAAATCCTGGGCCTTGTAGGGATTAGGAAAAACTTCCCCTTTCCCTCGAAAGTTTGCTGAAAGATTAACTCACAATTAAGACAGATTAATATGAGAAAGAGGTTTATTTACTGTGCACATGGGGAGAATCACAGAGTGATTACCCAATATCCCAATGAGGTCCATAAATTTTTATACCCTCCTTTTAGAGAGGAGGGAGCGATGAGGATTACAGGTAATTCTGTTTAGGGGCAATAAATGGTTGCTAGGGAAGATGATTGTTTGGGGGAAACAGATTGACTTGTAAATGATTATCTTTGCAAATTAAATTAACCTGAGAGTTACAGGTATTAATGGTTTGGGCTGGGTCTGGTTGCATTCTTGATCTCTCCTGCAATATATTGAGATAACAGGGAGGGGAAGGGAAGTCAATTGTTCTTTTCATGGGTCATCTGGTCATGCAGGTAGACATGGAAAGCCCCTTCCAAGGCCTGTTGATCTCTAAGGGCCTTTAATTCAAAATACTCTTTATGTCAAGGAGTCATATTTTCGGGTGAAATTTCCTAAGTACCTTCAGCCTACTCTGGTTGCTTTCTTTCCACTTCTGGCCTGTTTTCCCTTCTCTCCTGGACTCCCCACATGGCAAAAGCTGGAAATAGCAACAGACAGAGGTAGAGTGGCTCCAAGCGCAAAGGCACCGCTAAGAGTTCAGGTCAGCAGCTGTCTACCGTGGCTGCAGGACTCGGCTGCAGCTGAGAGGCATTTCTGATGGGAAAACCCTTCACAGCTCCAGGGAGACACAGAGGGCTCATCTCTGCCCATGCTGGGCCGGGATTGCTCAGTTTATAGCCAGGGAGAATTACAGGAACTGTCTGGAGTTCCATTCCCAGACAATTTATTACTTATCTTTTTATCTTTGACTATTTGTTTTTTAAATTTCCTCTTAAACCCCTTAATCTCCATGTTACATCTTCCCTGTCAGGGTCCCTGCAGTGATTTCTCATCTTGTAAGTTTCTGTCAATTGCCTGCATGGTACAAATTTATTATTTTTATTTTTTTATTTAACCAATTTGGATCAAAACTTTAAACTAACCAATGTATGAAAACCTACTTACATGCTCCTATGTGGGGTGCATGTAAGCCTGCACGGTGACAGGGTGGGTGGAGGGCAAGGCATTAGCATAAAGTCATTTTCCAGCAGGTGTAGGAAGCAAGTTCGTCAGTGTGTAGGGCACTGTCTAAACTCGGTTCACTAGACACAATCTCTGTTTAATGAAAGCAGATGTGTGACTCCATAGACTTGGAGAATTCGCACTCTCCACACCTCAAATTTCCCTACCAAGGCTATCAAGGTGTTTGCAATGACCCCATTGCATCACCTCCCTTGGAGATTGAAGGCCTCTTTTTTTTTTTTTTACAAGTTCACCATAAAAACATAAATATTCCTTAGAAGTAGACATTCAGTTCCTATTAGTTACTGCCTTTCTGCCTATTAGTTCAGGAGCTATGCCCTCAAGGCCTGAGACCCAGAAGAGGAGACCAGTGTGGTTGGAACTGAGTGAACTAGAGATTGGGTGGGAGGAGATGCAATCAAAATAGAGATAAGGTCATGGCCATGAAGACCATTGTAAGGACTTTGGCTGCTATTCTGAGATTGTAAGACTGGGAAGGCTTTGAGCAAGGGAGGGAGTGATATAAAAAGACTTTGGGAGCAGAGAAGGAAGTTATTAATAGAAAGGGGAAGAGTTAGGAGACTGTTGCAGTAAGGTAGGTAAGGAGGGATGGTGGCTTAACCCAGTTAGTAGCAGTAGGGGTAAAGAGAAATAGATTCAGGATTTACTTTGAAGGGTTTTTGGTCAGAGAAACTTGAAGGATATCATCATTTGCCCAGATGGTGAAGACTGTGAGAGAAAATCAGGTATTCATTTTGGGACATGTTAAGTCTGTGATGCTATTAAACACTCAAGTTGAGATGTTGAGTAGGCAGTTGTATACACCAGTCTACAGTTCAGGGATGCGTTTGAGGCTGGAAATATAAATTTAGGAATTATTAACCTAATGATACTATTTAAAGCCATTAAACTGGATGAGTTCAAAGGAATGAGTGTAGATATTTCTTTGTATCTGAAAAATTTCCTTTAACTATTTTTGTAGTACAGATCTGTTCACAATGAATTCTCTTGGCTTCTATTTGTCTGAAAAAGTCTTAATTTGCCTTGACTTTGAAGACTATTTTTGCTGAGTACAGAAACCTAGGCTGACAGTTTTGTTTTCTTTCAGTTCTTTAAAGATAAATTCGCATCGTCTTATGGTTTGTATATTTTCCAACATGGGGTCTGCTGTTATCTTTGTTCTATCATAATGCGTCTTTTTTCTCTGGCTGCTTTAAAATGTTTCTGCTTATTACTGGTGTTTAGCAGTTTGAATATGATGCTTTCTGACATGGTTTTCTTTGTATTTATTTCATTAGAGTTCCTTGGGCTTCTTGGACCTGTGGGTTTATTGTTTTAACCAAACTTAGCCTATTTTTGGCCCCTAGTTTTTCCAAATTTTTTCCTGTCCCCTTCACGCCAGCCACTTCTCATCGTGCTCCTTCCTGACTTCTCTACACACCCTTTCAATGTCGATGCACCCCAAAGTTCTGTCTTTTTCACTTCTGGAAAACACGAAGTTATTATGGATAACCCCAGCTCATTCTCTGGTCAAATACTTTGACAAGTGTTCTAGGTGGTTTTGCTAACTGAACCTAACAGCTCACCATTTCAAAATGCATTTGGAAAGTGAGAAGGTGTAATAAACACCAGGCATCCACAATGCCCTAGAAGTTCCACCATTTCTTTGGGCCTTACAAAGACTCTCTTGTCTAAATTTTCTACTTCTAGGTTCTTGATCAGTCTGGGAGACCGTCTAAAAAGTCTAGAAATGTGTATTCTGCTTCTCATGAGCAGAATATGGTCAGAGAGGTCATCTTGGAAACAACAGATTCAAGAGGTTCTTTGAACATAAAATTCAAAAACACAGATGAGAACATTTTCCAAGGGAAATATTATTGCATTTAGTTTCTTGTAGTCAGGATGACTCTTGATGCCTTTAATGCAGCAGCCTGCCTTGCTCCTGATGGCCAGAGAACAAACAACAAGCCAGTACTTTGTAAACCATAACTTTCTACATACATGGAAAGAGGTTTTATGGGCCACTGTTCAGTTTAAAAACATTTCACAGCATTTTATTCATTTAGCCATTATAGATGAGAGGGTAGAAAACAACATTTCAGGTATAAAAAAAGGGGAAAATGATCTTTTAATGCTGTTTTTCATTTTGTTTCCCATGTTGATTGAAAAGGCATTTGGCCTATGTACAACGCATGAAGTGGGACCATGAGGCATGAGGGACTGAAATATACCATCTTAAGGACAATTAGTTAAATTTGAGAATGAATCACTGAGCTCTCCTTGGGTCTTTAATCCACTATTGACTCCAGTTGACTGCTCCCAGTGCTACCAGGTATGAGCTCTAAATAGCAAGCTGATTCTGTTATGTTTCTTCCTTTATGAGAAGTCAAAGTCAATCTATCAGCCTCTAAATCCACTATCTAATCAAGAGGGCTTGAAACTGATAACCAAGGGGCAGGGGGAATATATACCCAGCCACAACAGATTAACCTGACGCTGGGGAGGATATCAGGCATGCCACAGTGAAACAGAAAAATAACAGAGGAGGCTCCCAATAATTCTCGGAGGAGGAAGAACTCAGATGTTTCTATACCAATGCACAAATCCAGGAAGATAGATAAAAATCAACTTGAGGCTTTAAAGAAGAAAAGAATTCTCCCTCACAGATGGGCTTGAGAAATGAAATTTACAAAGGAATATGGCAATGGAAGGTTGCATGTTTTCCCCAAACATAAATAATGAATAAAAGTGCTACCATGTAAGTATTGGCAAATTGAATCCAAAATGTACATGGAGAGGCAAAAGACCCAGAATACCCAACTCAATATTGAAGGAAAAGAACAAAATTGGGGTAGTGATACTACCTGACTTCAAGATTTACTATTACATAAAGCTATAGTAACCAAGATAGGGTGGTTTTGGTAAAAGAAAAGACAAATTAATCAATGGAATAGAATAGACCAGAAATAGACCCACACAAATATAATCAATTGATCTTTGACAAAGGAGCAAAGGCAATGCAACAGAGAAAAGATAATCTTTTCAACACATGGTGCTGGAACTAGACATCCACATGTAAAAAAAGTTAATCCAGACACAGACCTTACACCTTCTATAAAAATTAACTCAAAATGGAACACAGACCTAAATGTAAAATGTGAAACTATTAAACCTCAAGGAAGATAATATAGGAGAAAATCTAGGTGACCTTGGATATGGTGATGATTTTTTAAATATAACACTACAGAAAGTTTTGATCCATGAAAGAGATAATTAATAGGTTGGGGGCCATCACAATTAAAAACTTCTCTCTTGGAAAGGTAATGTCATGAGAATGTGACTAGTCACAGAGTAGGGGAAAATACTTGCGAAGGATGTATCTGATAAAAGATTTATACCAAATATACAAAGAACTCTTAAAACTCAACAGTAAGGGCTGGGTGTGGAGGCTCACACCTGTAATCCTAGCACTCTGGGAGGCTGAAGCAGGAGGATCGCTTGAGCCCAGGAGTTTGAGGTTGCAGTGAGTTATGATGACGCCACTGCATTCTACCCAGGGCAACAGAGTGAGACTCTGTCTCAAAAACCAACAACCAAACAAACAAAAACTCAACAGCAAGAAAACAACTCAATTTTTTAAATGGGCAAAAGACCTGAACAAACACCTCACCAAAGAGTACATACAGATGGTAAATATGAAAAAATGCTCAACATCATGCCATTAGTAAATTGCAAATTAGAACAACAATGAGATACTACACACCTATTACAATGGCCAAAATCCAAAACGCTGACCATACTGGGTGCTGGTGAGAATGTGGAACAACAGGAACTCTCATTCATTGCTGGTGGAAATGCAAAATGGTACAGCCACTTTGGAGGATACTTTGGCAATTTCTTACAAAACTAAATATACTCTAACCATATGATTCAGCAATCATGGTTCCTAATATTTACCCAAATGAGCTGAAAACTTATGGCCACACAAAAACCTGTACATGGTTGTTTATAGCAGCTTTACTCATAATTGCCAAAATTGGAAACCAACCAAGATGTCTTTCAGTGGGTGAATGGATAAACTGTGGTACATCCAGACAATGGAATATTATTCAGTGCTAAAAAGAAATGAGCTATCAAAATGTGGAAATACATGCAGGTACCTTAAATGCATATTACTAAGTAAAAGGAGCTAATCTGAAAACGCTACATATTGTGTGATTCCAGCTATACGACATACTGGAAAAGGCAAAACTATGGAGATAGCAAAATGATCAGTGGTTGCCAGGGATTAGGGATAGAGAGGGACGAGCCGGTGGAGCCCAGGGTATTTTTTAGGACAGTGAATCTATTCAATGGAATTCAAGAAAATATAGGTAAATTTAGGTAGAAGTTTGTGGCCAAAGATGATAAGGAAGAATGTTTAAGAGGATTGGAAGTCTTTAATTATTAATAATTAATTCTAAGTATTCAAATGCAAGTGATCTCAAGGAAGAAACAGTAAAGGTCTATTTGATTAAATCCAGGCATCCAATAAACTCTTGACCTGCCTGGATGCTAATTCTGGAGATAAGGACACCGAGTCTGAGTGAGTTACAGACCCCTTATGTAGCAGGTGGAGACGGGGCTTAACCACAGTGTGACTCCAAATTCCTCTTTCTTCCCAGCCCCACCCCACGCCTCTCATTCGAAATGGAGGGAACCTGCTGAACCCAGAGAGTGGTGATGGGTGGATCTCCACCCAGAATTTCAGGATGAGACTAAACTGAGTGTCCAGGGCCCTGGGCCAAAGACTACTTTGTAAGATGAGATGCTGGAATACAAACCAGATGACCGTTAATAGAGAGGTTAGCATCAGTTCGGTGTGGGCAATGGTGTGAGAGGATGACACATAAATACAGTGCATTCCTGGTTTTTTTCCTATAATGCAATCTGAAAATGACTTCATGAAGATGAGAAGGAAGACATGAACAATCATGCAGCCTGATCGCATTTATTCCCCACTAACTTGCACAGACGTCTGTTTCTCAGGGGTTCTCAATTCTGACTGCACATGAGTCACCCAGGGAGTTTTTTAAAAGTGCAGGTGCCCAGGCTTGCTTCCCCTAATTTAAATATTTTCCTGCCTTGCTTACTTGGAAAGGTTAGACTTCCTCGTCTTCCCAACTTGGCTTCATTAACCCAGCTTTGCTGGGACAGTGGCGGGTCCAAAATTTTAATAGAACAGTTTAGTGTCTGCAATCTGGTTGTTGGAGTGTTGTGTGCGTGTGTGTGTGCCCATGCACATACTTGAAGCTGTGTTTTTCTAGTATTTGCATAAAATGAACACATTGTCAAAGGGGAAAAGGCTGGAAGAGCTGGCCTGAGGCCTGCGGGTTAGGAAATTGGAGGTTCTACCAGGAACCTCTTGAAAAAACTGACACTTATCCCACAGTAGAAACTTTCCAGTTTTGATGGAAACCTAAATTGATCTTAAACACAGTATGACATTTAACTTCTTCCTAAGTGTCCTCTCATAACTCAGTGGGGCCTTGTGGACTGTCCCTACACCAGGTGGTGTCCTGAAATCCTTCCATCTGTCTTTTACACCTCGTCTTCTCCATTCTCAGTGGGTATTGACTTGTTCGGCCGGTGCCCACCAGACACCTTCTGCTTTGATGCTTCTCAGCTGTTGTAAAGTGGAAAAGCAGTTGCCTAACCACGTGACAAACGTGTGTCCTGTGAACACCTAGAAGCTCCCAGTAAGAGGCTCTACCTGATGAATAAACTGCAAGCAACTTGGATGTCGCAGCAATGATTTTGTCTGCTCAGATCCAGTCCCGGTTCTTGTTGGTGTGTTCCAGACACTGAGGCTGCAGCTGAAACCCCCAGATGGAAGAACTTTGATCTGGCGTCCAGCACAGGCTGAGCCACGTCAGGGCTCTGAAGTGTCTTTGTAAAGTTCACTTCGGAACGTTAGGCATGTTCAGAGAATAGCCAAGAAGCTTAGCCATGTGAAGAACTTTTAAAAGGTGTATATTAACCTACTACAGAACCCCAGGAAGATGATAAAATAACAAAGTTTTGACCAAACATTTAAAAATTCCATTTTTAGTTGAGGGAAGAAAAATCCATTTTTTTCTTAAGAAAACAGTTTATGAAAGGGCATTAGGGAATAATGTTTTTAGAAAGTATTCTACAAGCCTTTTTTCCCTTTCACTTTGTTGATTTCAACAGGAGGAGGCCCACTGCTGTTGCAATAGCCTGTCTTAGCAGAGACAGAGGATTAAAGGGCAAGCTGCCCCCAGTCGATCACTCGTGCTGGTCCTTCCCGAACCAGGAGCTCAGGCCAGGTACCCGCACAGGTGTGCAATGTGGCACAGGTCGACGCCGTAACCAAGGGAACACTGAGCGGTACTGCGTACATGTGAAGGAGCGCGCTACTTACTGCTCGTGACACCCAACGTGGTAAGCGCAGTTCTTATCCTCCATTTGAGGTGGAGGGAAGTAACTTGCTCAGGGCCACGCAGTGGTAAAGTGACTTTGAGAGATTTTCTACTCTTACATCAGAATTGAACAAACCTAAGAGAATGAGGTGGATGTGTAAATTCTGAAATGATGCCGATGTCATACTGTTCAGTGGAAAGAGAACGTTTTTGTAAAACTGGAGTATGCTTCAAAACACCACTGGCCTCCTTTTCATTCGTCTAACAATCGGCTATGCAAAATGTGGCTGGGCACCAGCAGCAGCATCCCCTGAGAGTGGGTCGGAAATGCAGAATCTCAGGCCCCACCCCAAACCTCCTGAGTCAGACTCTGAACTGAACAACAGCCAGGTGACCTGTGCACTCCCTGAAGCTTGAGAAGAACCGCGCTAACCTGCCCACGGCATGCCCTCCTCAGGGCTTCTGCACCGGCTGTTCCCACTTCTGGAACGCCATTTCCCGGGACTGACGGGCCTCACTCTCATTTCTTTTAACTCTGCTTAATGTCACCTCCTCTGAGAGGTCTCCCCTGACTTCCATATGGAAAGCAGTGTCCTCTGTCAACTTTACGCACTCACCCTGCTTTACCTTTCTTCACGGCAATGATCACTACCTGAAATCACAGACTTGTGTCTCGTCTGTTCCTCCCACTCCAGGGCAAGCTCCGTCAGGGCTGGGCCTTTGTGCGTCCGGCACCTCAGACAGTGGCTGGGATGAAAGTGCTTGATAAATGTTTCCACGAGAGACTTTTATATGCAGGACTAGATCTGGTGCAAAGGTCTAACTCACAGGGGAGATCCCTGGGAAATGGAAAGAGGAGACTGAGGAAGGGGCCCTTTGTAGTTCTTGCAATGTTCATCCTTCCCGCTTATGTAGTTTTTGCAATGTTTCAAAGGAGTATGCACTGTTTTTATAATTTATTAAACACTTTTCAAACAATTTAACAAACCATCCCAAGGTGTATCATGCCACAAAAACAAAGCAGATTGCATCCCTTCTAAAAGGTGTTAGGCTTTATTAATTTATCTGATTACATTTTAATAAGAAACCATCTCCTTTTAAGGGACTGTTTGTTTTCCCCCAAAATGCCATTAAGAATTTTACTTTTCAAACACAGACGTTACAACTCTACACGTGGACTGTGCATTGTCCCGCCAGCAGGCCAGGCCCATAAAAGCCTGCCTGGCTCCGGCAGTGGCAGAGACCCTCATACTCAGAGTCTGCCACAGCTGGCAGAGACATCGGGCAGATTCAAATCAGAGTCTACAAAAGAAAACCATCTTTACTGATGAATCATTTATTTGGACAAGACAAAAACATCTCCACACTGTTTTCCTTTATACATAAAGTGGAACATTTCAAATATATTAGTTTTTCTCTTTTTCAACAGAATTCGTTTCAGTCTGGTTTCAGGGACTGCTTCTCATTTTAGGATTCGCGTTTTAATAACACATATGCACCCATTACAGCCAAAAGAGCATACTGTGAAGAGAACACAATGGAAAATTACTGTGAGGCCTACCAATAAATTGGTCTATAAATGTATTCAGATGAAGTCTGTTCAACACCGAGCTGAGAACAGAATCAACAGATGACCTCTTCCCCCATGCCTTGTTCTCCAAATGAGCTGTTCAATGCCACATATGGTTAAAAATCCAAAAATACAACGATGGACTAAGGATCCAACACCTACAAACACAGCTAATGAAGTGCTTACTCCTAAGTAGGTTTCCTATTGTTTTTCAAGTGATTTAAAAAAATATATAGATACCATTTTTTGTTGAAGTTGAGAGATTACTGAGTTTCTAACACTGCTTTTTTACGTGTTTGAAATTTTCCATAATAAAAAGCAACAACTATATAAATGCTATTTTAGAATACATTGTAAACAGAAAAGGTGAAAGCAGCCCCTATAAATAATTAATTTAAATGTTGATAATTTAAACAATTATGTTAATTTGTAGTTAACTACAAATATTCTTCAGAAAAATGGTAAAACATTTTAAGAAGACTGCATCTTTACAGCTGTCCAAGTAAAAGCTCCAATATTTAAAAAAATAAATACAGACACACACATAAATTCCTACCTTGAATTTTGGATAGTCATTCATTATTATGGTGACCATACCAACATATGGTAAAAACCTAAATTGCGGGATAAAAAGCAAGAAATATAAAAATTGCTTATGATGATGGCACATTTGAAAACACTGTAAGTCAACCTTAGGAAACAAATCTTACATGGGAATACCACTGACTGGGGCTGTGAGGACAATATTCACCCCTGTCTCTAATGGCTTTTTTAGTGAAGAGCACCAGAGCTAACAGCCAGGACAATTGTTTAAGCAAGCACATGATTTGAGATAGTGGTGCTACTTGTCTTCACTTGCTACAATTAAAATAATTAGTTGATCTACTGTACAAACAGAATAGGCAACTTTCACAAATCTAGTTCTTGTTTTTTTAGGAAAGAAGTAAGAATCAGATAGCCTATATAAAAATTGCTGTTAGATAAAGCTTTTAACAGCACATGAATAATTACTTTGTATAACAAAGAGTCATCATTTTCATTTTACAGTGCTTTTCAGATGTAACCAACAAGTTTTTTGGCAATGAATACAAATGTGAATACCATAACTTATACTCAAATATGATCATGATCCCAGAGAAAGTTCAGTGCGTAAACCAGCCAATGATTATGCTGACAAAAGTAATAGCAATGTGTAATCAGATTGACCCAAGTCTCGGTCATCTCTGCTAATGGGACACAAGGTAACACACTCACAGTACCCTCTAGTTTTATATAAATTGGTAGGTCCAACCCCTCTCTTATTCAAAGCTTTTCACCTGTGTCTAGAAAGAACTAACTAGCTAGAAGCCTCCTGGTCTGCCCGAAGATACCCAAGTGGAAATGCAATAGAGAAAAATGGTTTAAGGGGTAGAAAGAGGCGTTAAACCACAATCTGATAAATAAAGCTAAATCTTAGAAAATGGTAGGCAGTTTCTCCGGCCGTAAGTAGTTGGTGAGATTTAGATGCGATAAAAAGAAAACATTTTTTAGTAAGTGTTTAACATTAAACAGGTCACCAAAAGAGGAAAAAAATCTCCTTTTTTGTTTTTTTTAATGAGAGGATACATTCTCTACTGTGTTGATCAGAAGCAGAACTCATTACTGGAACAATTATACAAAGACGAATATTAAAAGATTTATCACAGAACTGTTTTCAGCCATGAAAAATAGGAAATAACTTAAATGTCCATCCAAAGAGGATTGGTTAAATAAGCTATCATTCTCAATAGAACAGCATGTATCCACTTAAAAAGGTATAAATGTAGATTTGATACCGAAAAGCTACTTCCAACTTCCTGTTGAGTGGAAAAAAATCAGATTCTTTTAGGTAAAATTACGTATCATGTATGCATTCACACACATCTGTAAAGGCACAGATAGTATCTAGAGCATTTACTGAAATGTGAAACAGTGGTTATCTCTGGGAGGATTTCTTGTAATTGTTATTTAAAATCCACAGATGACTAATCTCTAGGTGAGAATTTATTTTTAAATAGAACTAAACACATGACAGAGATAATATAAGTGGATTTAGTTTTAGATTTTAGATCTTTAGGAAGGTCTATGTTTTATTTATCTTCACGGGGCAAACTAGAACTGCTTAGAACTCTCCTGACATATTTGTAATGAATGATTCTATTAATATTATCCTATAAATTTGGTTTGTTTGTTTCTGAATGGTTTTCTTGTTTCCAAAACTTCTATATAACTTAAAAGTGAATTCTCACCCTCTTGCTCTTCCCACCACGTCTTTCTTTTCAAGCCAGTTCTGGCCTTCTTTGTACAAGCCTCTGTCATCAACTTCATTATTATCTCCTTTGGTCAGAAATTTGATGTCTCCATTATCTCTGGAAAGCAAAATAATGTCCTCTCAAAAATTATTTTCAGCACAGCAACATTAAAAAAAATATTAGTTTACCCAAGACTTTACCATCAGACCATTTAGAAAAGCAGTCAAAGATAAGTTGACCTTCCTTTGGTCTAAGATGATTGTTTACAGACAACCATTCAGCTGAAGCACAGACCTAATGACAATTTTGTAGACTTAAATTCTAAAGCACTCAAGTGACCTTGACAACCAAAGAGCATGGCCAAGCACAAAGGCAATGATTCACTTTCAGCACAGCACACAGTAAAAAATGAACGAAGGAAAAGCTAGTACCTAACTTATTTTTTAATCTGAAAATAAGAGTATTAGTGTCATTCATCAGCAGGCAAAATCATGTGAATAACCACTGTATGATCCTTTCAAGTCCACATTCGGAATACTCCAAAATGTTGCCGACAACGAGCTTTTCCAGGCTCACTTCAGCTGTTCACCTCAAGTCAGAACAAATCAGAAGTCGGGACATGAGGCTGGTTTAACAAGCTGTGCAGGACTTGAACTGTTTTCTTTCTCTCCTCGTCCTCATGGACCAATTTGTTAACATGGATTATATTCCTCTTCACTCTAGACATAAACTTGGTCCCAGATCACACAGATTTGAGCGCAAGGTAATTTAAATGCAAGTGTGCTCTTAGCTGTTCTCAAACTGATTTTCCTTGCCAAATGCACAATGCGTTGATACAATATTTCCTTCACCACTGAGCATAGAGGTGTGAAGTCCAGTTTGCAAGGAAACAAGAATCACAAATGGCATAAAACCAGCATGTTAAAGAGACAAGTGGGATTAATTTTAAGCATTCTAAATGGGTGCTCACATAGCCTTGACACTAGAAACACAATATTGTAGCATTATGGAGCTGTCGAAAAGGTCTTTCAATAAGACAAATGAAAAAATGCACTAGTATAATGAGATAAAATGTTAAAAGCCCAAGCTGATTTGTAGCCATGGTTATAAAGGAAATCAAGAGGATAAAAATCCTGGCAGACTCTCATAATTCATGCAAATCACAGCAAAAAAAATCATTATTTCCTCAGCTTTGAACAATTTATCGTCTTTAGAAATTATTTTTAAATCAGGTGACAGTACTGTCACATTACGACTGAGCAGGCTTCTTCCTCAGTAAGCAGACATCAAGTAACCATTAGTACAGTCCCAGTGTACCAACACACCGAAACTGGATTGTCTAATGTTTAGAGTGATAGGGAGTGAATATTTTAAGTATCAATATCTTTGGGGAACACTGCTGGGGAAACAGTGAATGCAATGGGAACCTAAATACCAGATGTGTACAAATAGTTACCCGTCACATATGCACACATGCCACGCATGGGGTGAGAAATGCTCCATTATTTAAAAACTCACATATGTATACATCTAAATTTAATTCTATAACTCATACAGGTAAAAATCTACACGAAGCTGCATAAAGGGAAATGAATAACCAAGTATACGAAATGTAACATTTTTGCTAATCTCATGAAGTACTCTCTCATGGGAACTTTCTATATTTGAGCTAGAAATAAATGTTTCTGGTTCCAAAAAAGGGGTCTTAATAAGTAAGTCACCGCTGGCACTTAAGGGAAAAAGCAAGGCTGTCTGGGGGGAGGCTGGGGGGAGAATTAATGCAGGATACGCAATGACCAAAGCATAAGATGAGGTGGGGGAAGGAATTTTTATCCATCCAACATTGCTTCTGGGAATGGCACTTTGATCAAAGTCACACACAAAAACAGCTAGCTTTTCTGCATTTCATAAAATAACTTTCACATCAATATAATCCTGTTATAATGTGATTTTCCTTTGAGCTCCTTCAGATCACTAACATGTTCTAATATATCCCACCTTATATCTGTGTAGCGATTCAAGTTCTTAAAGTGCTTTAGTAAACATTAGTTCATTTAATTCCCATAATCATCCTGTGAGTTATTGTAGGTAAAATATGACCACTCCTGTCCTACAGAGTGAGTTAAGCAGCTGGTCTAAAGTCACCCAGTTAGTAAATGGCAGAACTAGGAACATAATCCAGTGTGTTTACTAACTAACCATTAAAGCTATCTACCAAAAATTGACACAAAAACCCAAACAAACAAACAAACAAACAAACAAACAAACAAAAAGAAGTAAAGCATCTTTACTTTTCATGAACTTTGATTACTCTGTGAACTATTGGAATGTCTCGTCCTTCGACTTTAAAAACAACTATTTCACCAGCTCTAATGGGGTCTTCCCGGAAATTTGTGAGGAACAGAAGGTCTCCCCTGTGGAAGGCCGGCTCCATGCTGCCACTGGAAAGAAGCACAAAGTCCACATCAGCGTTACCCTGTGTCCAGAAGGTGACAAGAATAAACACAGCAGTTAGAGCTGAAAATCTAATCAATAGCAAAGTCAGTCTTCAGAGCTATAAAACAAGCCAGA
>RJWJ010027514.1:0-22143 GCA_004363605.1 Indri indri
TTTTTTTTTTTTGGTAGGAAGTCTTTGAAATCTGGTGTGCACATACGGAAGTAACATTCATCGGGTGTCGGGCAGGTGGCGGAGGTGGAGGGGATGGGTAAATTCACACCTAATGGGTGTGGTACGCACTTTCTGGGGGGTGGGCATGCTTGTAGCCCTGACTCGGGCTGTACAAAGGCAATATATGTAACCAAAGTGTTTGTATCTCTGGAATATTCTGAAAAAAACAAAAAAAAAAACGAAAAACCAAAAAAACTATACTGTGGGTAATAACCCACAAGATATCTACAGGTGAATGGATAAACAAACTGTGGTATATTCCTGTAATGAAATAACCCTCAGCAATAAAGAGAAATGAACTCTTGACACATACTAAAAAAAAAAAAAAAGAAATCTGGTATGTATTCAGCTACGCACTGAAATGTACATATGAGCCGGGGATCTCACGCTTTTATTGAATGAAAAAGGAAAGGTCAGTAGAAAATCAGCAAGGTGTGATGGCATTGTATATCACAGGATAAGGAAGAAGGAAAAGTAGAAAAACAAATAATCATAGAAATAGAGCTTTGGAGAATAGGCTCTTAGTAGAAACTGAGAAATCATTGGAAATAAGAGGATCTGAGGGACCGAAATAAAAGGTGGTAAGTGTTGTACTACTGTGAAAATTATTCTAGAGGAAACAAATGTAATGCTTTTAACAAAAGTGTGGTGCTTCTACTAGCACCAGCTACATATAGGTATTTAGAAAAAAGTTCACAATGGTCATAACAATGAGAAGGCAAATCCATGTAACCTTTCCTCATTTTGCAGTCGCAAGCAATTACCATGAATTTGACAGATTTTACCATTAAATTAAATGTCACGATCAAGTGCACTGAATCCTTTTAGTTCTTAATCTAGATAATTGCTTCATGAATTTGACTAAAATTCATGTCTACAAGGTGCATATAGCTAAATAGATAAAAAACTGGATGAAGTTATGACATTTGAATGGGTAGCAAGGCTGTTCATTTTTCTTCTCTCAAATTAATAGATTTATCATTTGATAAAAAGAAATGACCCCACTACAGTTACTTAGTATTACTTACTTAGCAATTACTCCCTTTCAACTGCACTCTATTCACAGTTCATGTTGTTATCAAAATACCCTGAGCAAAATTAGACAAGAAGGGGGAAGTACGCACATAGAATTATAAATGGGTGAATTTTCAATAGGTAAAGAGATAGTTAAGAAGTTCTGAACTTGAGAAGTACCCTTTTCATGAAGATCCAGTTTTTTTATTTGTTTGCTTGGTATTTGCCTGTTAATCTAAGAGGTTATTTTAGGTTTTGAAAATAAGGAAAAGTAAATAAAAGTATAAATATATTCTTTTGATCTTTAATAAGTTCCCATCAATGTCATAGTATCACACTGCTAAACTGCTACCACCCAAGCTAGGATCCTGGGAGTTGTTATTTATTCCTTCACATACCTCATCTAATCAAACAAGTTCTGTCGATTTAGATTCCTGTATATTTTTGAATCCTTCTCCATCTCTAATACTGCTGCCTGAGTTCAGGCTTTCATCAGCTCTCATATGACACCTACAATAACCTCCTAACTGATGTCTCTGTTTCCAAGATTGTCCCTCCAAATTCATAACCCATAAAGCTACCAGAGTGGTCCCTTCCGACTTGAAAAAAAGCCATGCTTCCTAGGCTGACCAGAAAGTCTTGCATAATGTGGTTTCTGCCCCACAGCTATCTCGCTGTCTTAGCATTTGATTACCCTCTATTACTTCGTATTAATACTGAACTGGTGTTTTTCATGACTATAGGGTGGGATTGAGCCTCTTGTATCTTCCATATGCTATCCATATATTAATTTTGCACTTATTTTTCTGTATTATAATCCTGTGTTTATATACTTGTCTCTTCTACTAATTTGTAAGCTCATCGAGGTTAGGGAAAGCCATTAATTTTTTTAAAAATCTCCAGTCATTTGCATAATATAGCACATACCAGGATCCTGACTAGACAACCCAAGTCCTAAGGTAGTGCTTCACATGTACATGAGTAAATGTTTGTCGAAATGAATTAAACCTATGAACATGCCCAAACTTGGACACAAGATTCCAGAGTTTAATACAATATTCAGAAAACTAAAAGGTTACCTTTTCTGTAAGTCCCTAGTTTAAAAATCCACCCCAATCTTAGATGAATCATGTTCTAATTTAGAAACTAGTTCAGAAATGAACTACTAAGAAGACCGTGGATATACAATATATATCATTATTGAATTATGAGTAAACCTATCCACCATCCATTATTGTATTAAGGAAAGAAAATACAGTTTGCTATCACTCAGAATTGAAATGGGTACTGAAAACAAGAAAGTTGAGCAGTATGTAACAGACTTTGGAAAATTCCATTACAGCAAATATCTTTCTGTGTGCTTATCAAAACGAATGTATTTTTAAAATTATCAGAACAGTTGCCTTCTTAAAGAATGTAACTTTATCTTGTACAAGCTTTCCCCACCCTTATCCTTTTGAACTTACACTTTCTTAGACATTTTTGGAAGACACACTTATGAAAAGTAATGTGCAGGAAGGTTTCCTTGTCAAGTCTTATAATGAGCTTATTTTATGAGCTGTTCAAAAAGCAATATAGAACACGTTTTATGGAATAAAACAGAGCTTGGTAGGACTTCACTAACATTAGAAAATAGTAATTTGCCATCTCAGAATTATGGAGTAGGGGATAGGGGCAGAACTTATTTTATGGTCCATGTAAAAGCAGCTAATTATATACTTCATCAAAAATTATATTTTGGTGGGTACTTAATATTGTCAAAGTGGGTAATGATTGACTTCTCTTTGTCCTTAAACTGCTACATGATTAAGTTAAGCACCACTACTTTGACACTTCCAAAAAGGGTGTACACACCAAATATTTTGGGTTTTCTTTTTCATTAAGCTCCTGAGTATAAACTGCTTTGTGTAAACTATTTAAAATGCTATCTAAAACACTATTAGATACGAAGGAAAAGAATAAAAATCATTATATTTAAGAAAGAGGAAAAACAAGTTAAATTCACCATGAGTTAACAAAGTATATAAAAAAGGAAAAAAAGGAATGAACTTTTTGTCATGGATTTACTTCTTTGACACAGTTCAAGTGTATGACTAGCAGTTACTAGATTACAAGATTTAAATTGAAAACTGTTTAGTACCTGTATTTTTATTTAATGGCATCTGTATTTAAGAGGGTCTTACTAAACCCCACAGTGATTCTTGGGTAATGTGTATTGATATATGTGGACACACACACATAAACTCTCTCCCTTAAAAAATAAATGAGAAATATTTTCTCTAATTGGCTCTCATCTTCTTAAAAAATAGAGTGAAAAATTCATTGGGTATCTTATTGTACTACTGTGTATTATATCCCTTATTAAATTGCATACCACTTTTAAACAATAAAATCCTATCAAATATTTATTTTAATTACCATTTGTTGCCACAAACCAGTATTTAGGGAATTGAGATTTTAATATTCAATTGTTTTTTTCTGGCATGTTATAAATATTGATCAGTGTTTATTCCATAGCAACAGGAGCTAAAAATACTTCCTTCTTAACTACTAACCCATCTGTACATAACAGATACTACTTCTTAACTACTAACTCATCTGTACATAATAGATACTCCATAAATAATCACTAGCCATATGTAATGACCATCCTAATATGTACCCACAACTCTTCTCAGAATGAACTATATTTGCAAACTGGGCCTTTCATGGTCTGTGATGGCTCACATCTAAATTGATTCAGTCTCGCCATGAGACCTTCAAACATTTCTTAAATCCTACCATAATTCTGCACTCATGACAGCCAGAGGGATATATTTTGAACCCAGCAAACATGTTTACTACCTAATGTAATTTCACTTTAAACTCCCTTTGTTATGTCTTTGTTTTGAAGCTTGTACATTTTCAATTATTTTAGTGGTCATTATCAGTATCTATTACAGAAATAAACGGTGGATTTCCATCTTTAGCCCCACCACTAAGACAAAGAAACTGGGGTAAGAAGTGTTTCTTCCTCTGGCTAAAGGTCAGGCACTGCCTGGTAAAGTGGAAGCCATGAGTGAAAGCCAGTGGAATCTGGGGGACATTTCAGTGCTTGGCAACTGAGACATGATCAGTTTGGGGGAGCAGTAGCTCACAGTGGAGAAAAAAAAAAGGTTTGAGCTAAAATAACCTAGGTTTGATTTTTGGTTCTGCCATAAGTTACCATGTGACTAGGGCAAATCAGGAGCATAGATTAAAATTGCCCCAAATATATGCTCCTGGCCAGATAATATTTACAGTGTACCACCAATGTCAAATTCAGTGATATTCACCATAAACCACACAATCACAGCTATTTCTATATGCAAGTCAAAAATTTCACAGCAGCTATTTTTTTTATTTTTGTCCTTTGATTCACTTGGTGTATCAATGTGACTTTTCAACCTCCTGAGGAGTGAGCCCCTTCTCGCCTTTCGCATTTCCATCCCGCTGTTTTTAGATCAGTGTTAAAGCTGAATGGAGTTGAGTACTGAAAGATTAATGAGCTTCACTTATTGGGAGAAGGAAAACAGAAAATATAGATATGCATATTGGTTACTACTTCCCTGATCACAATCTTTATTCATTTATTAAAACATCATCATCATCATCATTTTATTACTAGCAGTTCTGGTAGTTTGTTGAGAGTTTACTGTGTTCCAAGTGTATGTTAGAACATATGTAAACGTTAACTTGTTAGTCTTCACAGCAACCCTATGTCTTGCATTCCTCACTTTACAAATAAAACAGGCTCAGAAAACTTAGCCCAAATAAACTCTCTACTTATATTTAAAAAAAGAAGAGGAAAAAATTATCTGGCAGAGGGAGCTCTGTTGTTCGAAGTGATGAGAGAGTTTTACAAGGGAACTTAGAGGGATAAAGTTTCATAGAAAAAGGAGTGTAAGGGCACCCAGGAAGAAACAAAATGTCACTCTGGGCAAAACCTTGTTTTCCATACTGAGTTGTGCAGACAGCCACCGTCTTTCAAGAATCAAAAGGTGTTTTATGAAATAATAAATGTGGGAAATGCTGTCCTTAAAAGTTCAATAAATCTCTTAACCTTGAGACTTTTCAGAGCCTGTAAAATGCCAATGCACTTTGCAAATCTTCATGTAGTAGGCAACACTTTCCAAATGTTACTTCATCACCATATCATCTTTTCACAAGACACCCATTAACATTGCACGAGGTCAGTTTTAGGATCGCTATGCTAGAAGATCCAGTGTAATGGGGAGAAGGCATAACTGCCTAAGGATTAATACTAACAGTGCTTATTAGAAACAGTTGTGAACTCAGTTGTAGAACACATCCACCAGTAGATGGAAAAGGGCATATGACTTCCTAGGTTTTTGCATTTTTTTCCTCTACCCAACCCTTTTGTTTTTTTTTTTGCAGTAACTGGAAGACAGTCAATTACAATTTGGATTTTGGGAGAGCCTGATGATGATAGGTAACCTATAGACTTAGGTGTTTGTGCACACTCGTGATATCGTTACAGAAGCGCTGGGGCGGGTAGGGGTGGGGGGCTCCCAGGAGGGGCTGTGGACGCAAGCAAAGGTGGCGTTCCAAAACATGAAGGGCCTTATGGAAAGTCATGGCTGATGCGAGGGTTACTATTTCCTTGCTTGTTCGCTTACTCATTAACTATAAACTGCACTTTTTGTGGGACATGTGTTACAACGTAGTATTTCTGGATCCCCATGGCAGTGACATCCTTAAACACGATAGCTGAAAGTAGGAAGAGACAGCCAAAGCTCATAGAAGCTTGGTGGGATTTCCCAGATTCTCAAGCTCTCACTTCCTCTGAAGAAAATGAAGAAACAGGAAAGAATAAAGTAGTTTCTTTAAAAAAAAAACAAAACACCATTTAATTTTGAGGGTAAGGTGGGTGGCTGAATTATTATGATACACCTTCAGAACATAAAAATTACAGGTAATTTTCTCTTTTCTAAAAGGCGATTATGATAATGGAGCTCTGCTCTTAGGAGACTAAAAGCTCTTTCCCTATGAAAAGAGACAAGAAGCTTAAAAATGACAACTGTCAAAATAATCAACCTGAAACAAACACAAGATACAAAAGGATCCTGGGATAGTACACAGGCCAGCTCTAACTATGGAGTAGCATCCAGCTGGCTGTGTGTATACGCATGTGCCTACACAAGATGTGCACACTAATTCTCCCCACTGTATACACATGAATTGAGACAGCATAAAACTGAGCAGCTGAGGTAAAAACAGGAGACACAGCACCTCATTATTCAGCTCTCTGTGTTCCCACCCTGTTCATTCTCTTAGGGAGGTAGATGTTCTTTACCCATTTATAGATTCTGAAATGCTGACAGATGAAATTCAGAACCATGGAACATGAACCCATGTGGCCCCATTTTCTAATTTCTTAAGAATTCACTCTAATCTTTTTTAACTGTCCTTAATACTATGACCTTTATAAAAATTTCAATATATATGGCTCCAGGTCACATGATTTTAATATAATTAATATGCCATCACTTACCTTCTTAGGTAAATTAATTTAATTATCTTTTCAGCCACTGTTTTCCAAACCATGAGTTCTGAAATTACTTTAGGGAGTTATGAACAGCATTGTTTAATTAAATAGAACAGAACAGAATAACACAGCATAGTATGGAATAGAAAATATCAGGTTGCACTGCTCATATGGTATTATTTAATAAACTTCTGTCTCCGTATGCCCAGTAGAATCATATACAGTCACGTGCCACATAATGACATTTCAGTCAATGATGGATCACATATGTAATGGTGGTCTCATAAGATTGTAATACTGTATTTTTACTGTACCTTTTGCCTGTTTAGAGATGTTTAGATTCACAAATAATTACCACTGTGTTACAACTGCATACAGTATTCAGCACAGTAATATGCCGTATAGGTTTGTAGCCTAGGAACAACAGGCTATTCCATATAGCCCAGGTATGTAGTAGGCTGTACCATCTCAGTTTGTGTAAGTATACTCTGTCATGCTTGCACAACAACAAAATCACCTAGCAACACATTTCTCAAGATGTTTCCTTGTAATTAAGCAACGTATGCATTTTTTTCTTATTGCTGTTCACAAACATTGTTCACAATGTTTGAAATCTATTGTTTTAGGTAATATTTGGGTGTCAAGTTTTCATTTGGACTGTGGAATCAATCACGTTGCATACCTCCTGCCTAACGTATTGGATACTTCCGCTGCTCCACTTCACTCTGCGCCCACCTCTAAGTTCAGTTGCAGCCGTTGGGCAGTTCTGGGAGCTCTTCCACTTACTCTGCACTGACAACCTCTTTTCTGATCCATGTCTTTTTCTTTCACCCTAGAGTTTCTCCAAAGCTGTGGAACCCACTGGGGTGTTAGTGCAGCTGGAAGTGAGAGGGAGTTAATTTCCTTGGGGCATTAAACAATATAGGACAGAGCCAGTGGTTATATGTTCTCGACTGCCTTTCCCTAGACAGATAATTTAAGAGGATTCTCTATGCTTCTTAGGAGGAACCACCAGCAGAATCAAGTTCACATTGCTCAGAGGGGCATGACCTTGAAAATGTACCCTTACATTGTCCTTTCCTCTTTCTCTGTCTCACTTTTCACTCTCACTTCTGACCTTGATATCTCCTTCTAAATAAACTACCTACACCCAAGATCTCAGACACTTGAGAATTCACACCATGGTATCATGTAAACATCTAGCACTAAATATATTAGCAATATAGCATAACAAAATATTGGATATTTTCATAAGCTATTACAAAGCCGAAATTGTAAATTCTTATGCAGTAAAGAAATTAGCAATTAGAAAATATAGTACCAAGTCAAATTGCATAAAAATACAGAATGACACTATTATAAATGAAATGATTTATTCAGCCCATAAATGGCTGTTAAATAAGAATGAAATATTTGATTTGTACCAATTACCTCACAACCAAGGCATTTTTCCAGTGTAGTGGTTTTGGCACCATCATGAATGTAAAAAGAAAATTCTATATTTTATCTTAACTTAAGTTCTTAATCAGAAATGCAGTTTCCTTTTTTCCTATATATATTTCTTTCTTTTCTCTTGGGAAATCTTTTCAAGGTGTCCCTGGACTATGAGAATAGAAACTCACTTGATGGGTCTCACTTGTCAATCAAATTGACAGCTATAAAATAAAATCAGTCATTCTGCTAAAGTATAAGCTTTGAGGATGAATTTTTAGCTCAGAAATTTAATCACATGAGTGCTTCTTAAATGAAAAGATGATGCCTGGTTAATTCTCTCTATGTGCCATTGCATATTAATTTACACGTCTCCTTTTCAAGGATATTGTCCTAATGGGATAATGTCACCTTGTGAAATATATGAATATAAATATGTGAAATATATGAACTATAAACTATTGCTACAGATTGTACCTTTCTACTTTTCACTACAAAGGTTGATGATGACAATTCTAATAACTAGTTAATGGAAGAAGTATCTAATTATTCAACCTTTGGTAACTTTAGTGAATTCTGCAAGTAGTCCTTATATTCCAGACCTGATACATACACATATTAAAAAGAACAATCTTCCCTACATCCAGAGTCTTGTCAGCTAAGGCAGTAAAGGATGCACAGAAGAATTGAAAATGATCAGTTTTATTAAACCCAACTTATCGAGACTCTCTTCTGAAGTTTTATTTTCCTCTGGTTATTGTCATTCATTGAAACACTAGGCTATGTCACATTCTCTATTCTCTTAGGGATTCCCTTCCTGGGACTTGACACCAGAGCTGATTTTCAATGTGTCTGGGTACTGATATGAATAGCACTAGATTACATCCCAGAGTCCTGAGCTACAGTTATTAATAGACCACGTGTAGACACTTGCAAGTATTTTCTAATTTATTTTTAAAAATAAATTTTCACATTTTTATTTAAAAATATAAAGCCAATAATACATGCTACCATAAATGGTTTATTTATGGAATTAAATATAGAACAAATTTCAGTTTCCTATATCTATTTAGTACCTGGCATCAAGTGCATAGTAGTGTCTTGATAAATACTTTAGATAGAAAAGCAAAGTATGAAAAAAATGAATAAAGAATGAATAAGTGTATATCAGGATATAATTTACCATATCCTGTTGCAGAATTTTGTACCATTCTACATTAGTGTACCAGTTTAATTTAATTCACAAATATTAATAGATTGCTTCCACTATGACATATAAAGATGAACAAGACATGGTCCCAGACCTGAATGTTCTTTTAGTCCAGTACATAAAACACAGGAATTTACACATACAATTTATTTACAAGTTATGATATGTTAACTTTCAACAATAGTGACTAAAATATGAATTTCCTAAAGAAGAAGCATATAATTGCTATTCAAAAGAATGTGAGCATTGAGGATGACTTCACAGGATTTGAGTTGGCCAAGAAAGATAGAACAGGAAAACAAACAAAATACAAATATTAAAAACGAACCAAAACAATAACGGCATAGCTAAGGCAAAATTGGTAAACATAAAGAGGCAGCGATGTACAGAATGGCAATAATCTGGTATGTTTAATGCTATAATGTTATGGTGGGAAAATATCTATTTAATAGGATACAGGTTTAAAAAACTAGTTTGATGACAGGTAAAGGTACTGATTAGGATTTAGTTATTCCATAAGTAACAGAACAGGGAGTCAACAGAGTGGCTTTGTTGTTGTTATTGTTTCATCATAAACAAAGAAGCAGAGTATGGCATTATTAAAGAAGGAAGCTTTCAAAGAAAATGACAATTTTGTATTAATAAAAAAGAAAAATTTGTTGGCATTCAGGGGCAAGTTGAAGGGGAGAGATGAAAGAGGTAAAGCAGAAGACATTTGAAGAAAGGATGATGTTGGGGAGGGGTGTGGAAGACAACTTGAGAGTGCTTGTATTAATGTCTTCTATCATTTTATTTAATTAGAAAAAATGGGACTGTTGAGAGTAAAGGTAGCAAGGTTAAGAAACAAACTTAAAGACAGTGAAAAATATTTGTAATAGTCGCAGCTAGTGGATAGTATAATAAAACAAGATCCCTGCAGATTTAGGGCCCAGCTGTATTCAAAAGGTATGCATTCTTAATGTTACTTAATTACCATGATTATGTAATTTTCTTCAATAGTGTGCATCAATTACAGAGCAAGAATTTCCTACCTAGCTAGCCCATTATGATGAAAGAGAAAGAAGAATAAAATTAGAGTGCTGGCAGAAGCAATGTTAAGATAGGAGATAATGGGATCCTGGCTAGACAAGAAGGTATTATGGGTTGAATTGTGCCCTGCCCACTCAAATTCATATGTTGAAGTCCTAATCCCCAGTATATCAGACTGTAACGTTATTGGAAAATAGGGTTATTGCAGATGTAGTTACTTAAATTAATATGAGATCATATTGGAGTAAGGTGGATCCCTAATCCAACATGACTGGTATCCTCATAAAAAGGAGAAACTTAGACATAGAGACATATATGCACGCAGGGAGAATGCCAGGTACAGACTGGAGTTATGCTGCCACAAACCAAGGAACCACCAGATTCTAGGAGAGAGACTGGAACGGATCTTTCCCTAGTGTCTTCAGAGAGAACATGGTGGAGCCAACCTTGATCTCAGACCTCTAGCCTCCAGAACCACGAGACAGCACATTTGTGTTGTTCTACACCACCCAATTTGTAGTACTTTTTATGGCAGCCATAGCAAACTAATACAGAGGCAACCATAACCAAAATGGACTGAAAACCTAAGAATGGATGAAGGCTTGTACATCACAGTGATCAGTGAGAATGGTAGAAGAGGAAATGGCAGAAGAACAAGTGGTAGTGATTAGGGAAGGATATTTGGAGTGGAGATTCTAGAACTGGAACAGTTCTAAGCTTTAATGACTTTGAAGGCACAGCTGTGTGTGGATTTCTGAAGCGGGCTGTGCTTCAAGGAATGATAGCAACATGTTAGCATAGAACTATCATTTATGTGAGCATAAATGTTTATAATGGTCAAAATTTTCCTTACACTAGCTTTTTAATATATGAATAGTATTTATAACATGATATGTCGACAAATTGTGTAAAATAATTTTATTCTAATTTCTTTAACATATTTGAAGATGGTAAGAAATAGAAGAAATGATGAAAAATATTCATACCTGAAGATGTATTACTAATTTCAAATCTCTACTACTTTCAAAAATGATTATTTTGTGTGCGATGAAACAGAAGAGGCATGAGGATTGGAAAGGTACTCATTTATTTTTTCCCTTTTTACAAGCTAACAAATTACTAGCCTGGCATATCAGTAGAAAGTGCTGAAGGTTAAAAGGAGAGGAAATCTATTTGTCAACTTTGGCCAAACTCTACGTGAATAATTACCACTTATTCATAATGAGAGGCTCTTACAGAAGGAAGATAGGAACTGGAGGAAAAATTAATAGTTTTTAAAAGAGTGAAAATGAAACAGTACAAATGGTAATACTTTGATAATAAAGGAATTACACTCAAGAGGTCAAGATAATTGGACCTTCTGACACAGACTTGTGCAGTGTTTTCCATCTATTTTATATAATAACCTCAAAAACACCCCTTCCAAATGATATTTCTTCAATCATGATGAACAGTTGGTGGGGAAAAAAAACTACAAAATTATTTCTCCCTCTTCTGGCTGGCCTTATCATCTTCATTAACGTCCTTGGTAAATTTCAAATGTTCAGATCTCATTGCTAACTAGTTACATAACTTAAGTATAATGAAATACATTTTTTGATATCTGTTTTATCACATTTGGAATGAAAGAGCTGTCCTCCAAATTTTTCAACTTTGAAATCTTACAATTACCAAATGTTAGTTATTCATAACAGGATTTCCTAAATTGATATATAATTATTCTTTTTAAAATTACCTCTGGTCCAGTTCTGGCTAAACTAAACTGTAACAAAAGAATGAAGGGTACCTTAGTCCCAGTTCAGTAAAGCAAAAAAGCTGAATTTACAACATAGTTGCCTTGCTTTTCAGACAGCAGCAGCAAATTAGAAAACATCTAGAGTCTTTAGGCAAATACATTTGGCTGTATAATCTGGCATAAATTGGCTATTCAAACAATGCCATACAGCTGGATAAAAATGTTTGCCTGAGATAATTTTTCAAATCAAAATATCAATCTACTTGAACACACTAATGACTTTTCCAATTTTTCCCCAATCGTAGGAATTAGTAATTTTGGAGCAAGTATTTGGAGGCATAAACAGCCCTTGAAGTACCAACCTTAAAAGGGAAGCTTTGTCATGATTGTTTATGACTTACGTTATCCTCAGACTTCTGCTGATAGATTGTATATTTTTAAAATATGGTATGACTCTTGCTTCCCCAGGCATGCCTTTTTAACCATAAGAAGAACATTTTCACAAAGTAGAGTTAAAAATAAAAGAAAAATTATAGACAATAATGTTTGGAAATAGCCTGATATGATAGCGTAGCTAAATAGTAAAGTGATTTTAACATAGCACAGTATGCTCCACTGCATAGAGTATAGACATCACACTATATCATAACCTCATAATATGTATCCTCAGTACCGGTGTAATGAGGCAGTTCCACTTTATTTCATTATACTTTTGATAGCAAAATTACTAATTTCTGTCTTGAGTGCTAGGGGCGAAATATGAGCCTGGGTTAAAGCTTAGTATTTTTCAAAGGGACATGATTCCGAATATGCAATTTTAGAAAAAAGAACATGAGAAAACAAAATAAGAGAAAAGAAATGGAGAGTACTATAAATTTATGCAAACACCAAAAGTCAATTTTATTTATTTGTACACCATGTAAATGACATGACAAAAATTTGCAAATATAAAAGAATGTTGACCTGTGCAGCAAAGGATCAGAGAGAAGAAACTATAAACATACAAACAAAGATATAATAGCTACCACTGTCACAACAACTAAATGAAACTCTCCCCTTTCTCCTACCAGTTGGTAAAATTTAATTCAATTTATTGAGCATGCATGTCTAGCACATGATATAGCTCCTGTTAGTTCATTAAACAATTCTTTTGGCTAATAAAATAGTTATGAGGTTTGAGATATTTGGACCCCACCAAAGGAGTACAAAGATTGAATGCAGACATTTACCAATACTGAAGAATTATCATGAAGAAATTATTTTCAGTACTAAATGACATTAAATCAATTTAATTCCTCAATCTATTTTCTATGTACTGCAGTTAAACTGATTCTAATATTTTATGTTTACAGTTGTATTCCTCTGAAAGTATTTCAATTGGCACCAATTCTTTCCCACTTAAATTTTACAGCGATGATTTGTGACTCATTAAGCAATAGTTTGCTCATATTTATTTCTGCCAGTATAGTTTTCTTTTATGGACATTATTTCTATCAACTCTAATTATGCTGGCCAAATGTTTACAACATAATTTTGTCAAACACATTTAATGCTCCTACCAATTTTTAGCCAATAAAAATTTTTACCTTCTGCAGTCGTAGCCATTGTCTGCTGATTATTCTTTATGAATCAAATACATAATTAGGAGCTTGTGCTTACTTCATTTAAAAATTATATTTATGAGTTATTTTAATTACAGAAAACTATAAAGTGGGAAAGAAAAATGGTCCATGATGGTACCACCCATATAATTTCTATTGATACTAAAAATGAATACATAAATAAAAATAAGTCATGAACATATGTGAAAAATGTAAATAAATATAAAACTATAAGGGTAAAAATCGAAAAAGCTCTTTTCCCTAAATTAACTAGTATCAACAGTATTATGTGCCTTATTCATGACAACATGATTTTTTTGGTAAGTAGTTCTTAGGCAATCCATGGAAAAATGACAGTCACTTTTATGACTCTGAGAGAGAAAGAGCCTGCGGGGGCCTGAGGGTACAGGGCAGTGAGAGATGGTTGAAAACAAACCCAGCAAGAAAGGCAAACACAGAATAGGAGGCAGAGAACGGCACGCAGCTCTGTGGAAACACTTGACTGAGGTAGAAGAAACAGAACTTGTATTTTCTTTCTTCCATAACTGTACCTATTCACAGGCAAGATGCCAAGCACTATTGAAATGACTATTGCCTATTTGGCATAGTTTTTAGATAAACTAATTAATTAAAGCAAACAAGTTGAATGGAATCCTGGAGTCTGAAAATCTGGGCGACTGATTGAATTTTTGACTGAATGGATTTAAGTGACCAGATGTTTTGGTATTGTGTAGACAGAGTTTTGACTTGAGAGCCAAGAAAAAAGCAGATTAGTATTTGGCACTCACGCAGTTCAGTCTGCAACTCAAACATACAGTTTTGCACATGAGACAAATCCAGGAAATGCTTGCTGGCTGACTGATCAAACCATCTGACTACATTTTTCACTTTCAACCAGTGCTTTTAGTTATTGTAAATAAAAAAGTAATCTTAGATAATTTAACATCCAAAAGGATCAGTTGATACTATCTGGAAAATAATATGTCCAAAAGAGTAAATATGTGTTTGGGGTTTCTTTTATGGTTTTAAATCTCTGTTTTCCTGATTTGGGATTTTTACATTGCCACCAAAAGGAGATTGTATCTTCTATTTCTCATAAGAAGCTAATATTACAGAAGTTTATCTTTCAATATTATTTCCAACTTAATGATTTGTTGAGAGATTTTGAAAATCTACAGAACTACCAATTTTTGACTCCTCATGTTAAATGCAGACATAATTATTCTTATTATTTCAACATATCTATGTAAAGTTACAGTCAATAGAGTGTGCCTCAAATTAGAATGCCTTTAAGACATTGTACTGCTATTACATTTTGGTACTTTTTTCTTAAGGAACAGGGAAGAATAATTATTTTTTTTTAAGGAAGATTAAAGTTATTAGCTTAGTCATAAGATTAGAAATCACATATTCTAATTACATTGTGGGAGGCAGTATAGGGTAATGATTAAGAGCATGGACTTTGAAGTCAAACAGATTTGAATCCCAATTCTGAATCGGCTCTCTTTTAGTGTTCTTTATTTATTTACTCCTATTTGACAGTAAGTCCCTTAACTCTCTGAGTCCTTGTTTTCTCATTTATAAATAAAAATAACATCTAATTCTTGGTCTAATAATTGTTGTAAGACTCACATGACAATATGCATATTCAGTTCATATATATTTCACAAATATGAAAATATGCCTAAGTTACATACATATGTGTAAATAATTGTATGTGGAGAGACAGACACACACACACACACACAGGAGAGAACATGTGTGAGAGAGAGAGTGTACACACACTATAGCTTAGCATAATACTGAGAACACAGCAAGCACTGGGTGAGAGGTAACCCTTGTTATTAAGTACTCAGGTAACAAAATTCTACACTGGGCACTTTGGTGATGTATTGGCAAATTTTGTATAATGGAAAGATCAAAGCTTTTTTTTTTTTTTTTCCCAAGCAGATACATCTGGGTTCAAATTTAGTTCTGAAATTGATTAGCTACCTAATCTCAGTCAAATTATGTAAACTTTCTGAATCTCAAATTCTTTAAATGTAAAACAAGATTACTTTGCAGAGTTCTTTGGCAGGGAATAAAAAACTTAAAATGTGTAATAGACCCAACACAAGTCTGAAATATAGAAGATGTATAATATGCATTATTTTTATATGATCTTACACATATTCTTTAACCCCTTGATGTCTTATTTTCTTATTCTTTAAAATATACAAAAACTGCATATATGCCCTTTATAGATTGAATGAGATGATATATAAACTGTCAAACCAACGACCAGAATACAGTTGTTTTTCAATGTCTTTTGACTTGGCTCCCCTAGAAACATACAAAGACACCAAAATAATGTAGATCTGAAGATAAACAACAATATCTTGAATGTTTGCTCTACAATGAATTTAAAGTCTGTGACAGATATTTCTAAAAGCCTAACAAAAACCTCTCAATATTAATGTGAAAACAATACTGAGAGAAAGTCACGTATATTTCTCTTTCCAAACCAAGTTAGTCATTTGTAGATACTGGTTCCATAGACTGTAATTCTTGGGAGAAGCAGGGACATATCTAGTTTGCTTATTACCCTTACATCCCTAAATGCCTAATCAATTGTTTAGAAAAATAGTAAGCATTCAAAAAACACTTGTTGAACAAATGAATAAAAGTCACTGCCAGCAAGGCTCCAGCCAGATTCATGCAGAACCAGGCTTCATTTAAGTTGAAACAGCAAGCCCCCAAAATAATACTTTCCTCTTCTGGGACACCCACTGCATACTCCAGACCTGTGTTCCCCGTCAACCTTCTGATTACCTGGCCATTTGACCATCAAAATTTTTCTGTTTCTTCAACTTCAACAAGTCTCCCACTGAAAACTATTTGCACACATTTTGGACATTGTTATCAAAATTACTATATTTCCCAAAGAGTGAAGTCCAAATTAATGAAGTTTTACCAAATTCATTTTTTATGATTGGTTTAACCTTTGAACAAACACATTAAAGGCAATTATAAAGCAGAATAATTTCTTAGAATCAAACCTATGTGGAAATTTGATCTTGTGGCATTTGCACACAAGGTGACAATTTCTGATGCAGTAGGAAGCATTACAAATGTACCGAAATCAATTCAGCCATTGGGAAAAAGCAAGAGTTGCTAGGAAACCATATTCCAAATAAGGAATATTATGGTGGTGACCCAGACAATTACTATATGCCTGGCATGACATCAACACAAAGCTTAACAGATTCTGAAAAGCACTTGTGACACTGAATTGTTAGTACTGCATTTGCAACTCAGGTGATTAAAGAGTTGCCTTTCAATGACTCAAAAATTCAATTGTAGATACAGGAAAACACAAAATCACAGTGAGTTAATAACAATGAAATGTGCTTCCTAGGGGCTACCTGAGTTTCTCCTGTACATTTAGGATGCATGCATATTTTTGTTAAGCTGTGTCTCGTGACATCACTGAATTGAATGAAGTTCATCCAATTCTTAAAAGAATCTACATTTCGAGTCTGTATCTTCTATTTCTATGTATTTCTATATTCATAGAAAAAAAGCTTTAAAGATATTCATCAAAAGGTAAAATGTAGTTATTATTGGTTGGTAAATCATAGGTGATTTTGACTATCTTCTGTGTACTAGTTTTCAAGGAACATTTGATTCTTTGTGGTTTTAGAAAATTAATAAAGTCATTATGAAATAATTTTTAAACTTTTATTTGGGACTAGATATTAGATTTCAAGACAGTACAGCAAATCAAAAACTAAAACCTAACTAAGTCAACAGTTTGGTTAGCATGCAGATAGCACATTATTGTTGTATGTATTACCTTATCTTGTATTTTCAAGCCATTTTTCATACTGTAAGATTCAAGCTGCTAATGCGACATGTGTGCATATAACCTTAAAAGAGACTAAGTTAAACCGGCAATAAAAGACAAAAGATCTCCAGTACCATAGTACCCAAGAAAGAGACCATATTCTAGAGATAATGTACTAACCTAACAAAATGGAATGGTGAAATACATCTTAATATCTCTTTAGAAACAAAAGTTGGCAGATGAATATTATTATTCTTTACATAAACCTCAGATAAATAAAAACATGAGCTTCTTAACTGCTTGGAGGCTTCACACTTCTAAAGCACAACACACAAAAATCAAATAAAAATGAATGCCTTTACCAATATAATTTTTAGCCTCTTTTTTTTTTTTTTTAAGACACAGGGTGTCACTCTGTTACCCAGGCTGGAATGCAGTAGTGAGATCATAATTCACCGCAACCTTGAACTTCTGGACTCAAGTGATCCTCCTGCCTTGGCCTCCCAAAGTGTTGGGTTTATAAGCATGAGCCACTATGCCTGGCCCAGTTTATTGGCCCTTTCTTAGGACATTGTACCAATACTCCTTGTGGAGACACTCTCTGGAGTCAGGTTAAAATAAATCAAATACTGCTTCAATCTTGTTGTTCATTATTGGTCTGTTCAGGAATTCTATTTCTTCCTCATTGAGTCATGAGAGTTTGTGTGTTTCCAGGAATTTGTCCATGTCCTCTACATTTTCAAGTTTATGTGTATAGAGATTTTCATAGTATTCACAGATGATATTTTGTATTTCTGTGGTATCTCTTGTAATATCTCCTTTCCCAGTTCTTATTGAGCTTATTTGGGTCCTTTCTCTTCTTTTCCTGGATGATCTAGCCACAGGTTTATCAATTTTGTTTGTCTTTTCAAAGAACCAACTTTTTGTTTCATTGATCCTTTGTATTGTTTTATTGTTTTCCATTTTGTTTAGTTCTGCTCTAACCTTAGTTATTTATTTTCTTTTGCTGGTTTTGGGTTGGTTTGCTCTTCTTTTTCTAGTTCCTTGAGACATGTCATTAGATTGTTGATTTGTGATCTTTCTGTCTTTTTGATATAGGCATTTAAGGCTGTGAATTTTCCCTTTAGGACTGCTTTTGCTGAATCCCACATATTTTGATAGCTTGTGTCCTCTTTGTTGTTCAGTCCCAGGAATCTTTTGATTTCCATCTTAATTTCATTATTGACCCAATAATTGTTCAGCAGCAGGTTGTTTAATTTCCATGACTTGTTTAGAATTGAGTGTTCCTCTCGGAGTTGACTTCTACTTTTATTCCACTGTGGTCTGAGAAGATACATTGTATGATTTCTATTTTTTTTTAATTTGTTGAGACATGTTCTATGGCCTAAGATATGATCCATCTTGGCGAATGCTCCATGTGCTGATGAAAAGAATGTATATTCAGTAGTTTGGGGATAAAATGTTCTGTAAATGTCTGTTAGGCCCATTTTTTTTTTTCTAAGATAATGTTTGAGACCAGTGCTTCTTTATTTTCTGCTTGGATGATCTGGATCTGTCCAGTTACATAAGTGGGGTGTGGAAGTACCAGGAATTACAATGCTGCTGTTTTTCTCTTTGCACATATCTAGTAGGGTTTGCTTTATGAGTCTGGTTGCTCCTGTGTTGGGTGCACAAATATTTAGGATTATTATGAGCTCTTGTTGAATTGCTCCCTTTACTATGATAAAATGACCATCTTAGCCTTTCTTTACTATTGTTGATTTAAAGTCAATATTATCTAAGAATGGCTACACCCGCTTTCTTGTAGTTGTCAACTGCATGGAATGTTATTCCATCCCTTCACCTTCAGTCTGTGTGAGTTCTTGTGGGTTAAATGTGTTTCCTGGAGACAGTAGATATTTGGGTTGTATTTTTTCATCCATTCAGCCAGCCCGAGCCTTTTGATTGGGGCACTGAAACCATTCACATTAATGAAGAATTGATACGTGGGATGCTGTTCTGTTGATCTTGTTGGGTAGTACCTTAATGCTTTGTTTTACCTCTTGTGTATTGTTTTATATGAGCTCTGAGCTTTAGCTTTGGATGGTTTTATACTAGCGGGTGTCTACTGTGATGATTCATGTATAATGCAGTTCTGAGTATTTCCTGCAGGGCAGGTCTGGTCTTGACAAATTCCCTCAGTGTTTGGTTGTCTAGAAAAGTCTTCATTTCTCCTTCGTGTATGAAACTTAGTTTTGCAGGATACAAAATTCTAGACTGGCTGTTGTCTAAGAAGACTAAAGATGGGGCCCCAAATGTTTCTGGCTGGTAAGGTCTCACTTAAGAAGTCGAGAAGTCTACAGTTCACCTGATGGGTTTTCCATTGTAAATTACTCGATATTTTTGCCTCACAGATCACGAGTTCCTCCTTCATGTTGACTTTGGTCTGTCTGATGAGTATCTGTCTTGGTGATTGCCTTTTTGCAATGAATCTCCCAGGTGTTCATTGAGCTTCTTGTACCTGGATGTCTAAACTCTAGCAAGATCAGGGAACTTTTCCTCAATTATTCCCTCAAATAGGTTTTTCAGTCCTTGTGCATTTTTTTCTTCACCCTCAGGGATATCTATGATTCTTACATTGGGCCATTTTAATAATCCTGTATTTCTTATATGCTTTGTTCATTCCTTTTAATTCTGTTATTTATTTTTGACTGACTGATTTAATTCGAAAGAGTTGTCTTCAAACTGGGTGATTCTTTCTTCTGCCTGATCTAGTAAATTCTCAAAACTTTTCATTGTGTTTTGTATTTCCTTAAATGAATTTGTCATTTCCAGAAGGTCTATTTCTTTTCTTTGTGATTTTTTTTAAATATGTTGATCTCTTTAGTGAATTTTCCATTAATTTCCTAAATTGTTTTTCTGGTACCTTTGAGTTGATTTTCCATTTTCTCTTGGATTTCATTGAGCTTCCTTACAATCCATATTTGGAATTCTTTTTCTGTCATTTCAATATTTTCATGTTGGTTGGTATCCATTGCTAGAGAGCCAGTGTTCCCTTTTGGGGGTGTCCTTTCACTCTGATTTTTCACACTTCTAGAGTCCTTTTACTGATTTCTTCTCATCTGCGGCAGCTGTCACTTCTTACTTTTGAATTTCTTTTGTTTAGATGGGCATTCCCCCCACCTCACTTGTAAAGGACTGTGTGTAGAATATGTTGGATAAGAACCGTTGACTTTGCTTGTGGGTCCTTTGATGATGATCTAGGTTCTGGGCGGATGCCTTGGTTATAGACATCATTAATGTGGTGGTTATCTCAGTTGTTAAGTTATTTGTAGACTGTAGGGGTGGTGAGTTATGTGTGTGGGCAGATTTCCTGTCTTTGATGAAGGAGGATGGAGAGCTTTGAAATCCTTTAACTTTTCCCAGCCCTGTGGTCTTCTTAACAGTGTGAATTGTATTTAGCATGCCCAGTTTAATCTCTGAGACACTAGGTGGTGGTTGTGCATAAGTATCAACCACATCCTATATGATTGACTTAGTAAATGCTGTACAGGGCTGTGCAGATTGATCTCCCTATCAGTAGGTGGTGCTTTCCAGGAGGAACAAGATACAAACAAACAAACAAAAAAAAGCTTTGGACCAGATGGATTCACAGCCAAATTTTACCAGACCTACAAAGAAGACCTGGTACGCATACTGCAGAAATTATTCCATAACATCAAGAAGGAGAAAATCCTGCCCAACTCATTCTATGAAGCCACTATCATCTTGATACCAAATCCAGGAAAGGACACAACAAAAAAAGAAAACTACAGACCAATATCCCTTATGAATATAGACGCAAAAATCCTCAATAAAATACAGCATACTAAATTCAACAGCACATCAAAATACAAATCCACCATAACCAAGTGGGCTTCATCCCAAGGAAGTAAGGGTGGTTCAACATACATAAATCAATAAATGTGATTCACCACATAAACAGAAGCAAAAACAAGGACCATATGATCATCTCAATGGATACAGAAAAGCATTTGACAAAATTCATACCCATTCATGATAAAAACCTTCAATGAAGTAGGAATAGAAAGAACGTATCTCAAAATTATAAAAGCCATAGATGACAAACACACAGCCAACATCATAATGAATGGAAAAAAGGTGAAAGCATTCCTACTAAGAACTGGAACAAGACAGGGAAGGGTGACCACTGTCACCACTTCTATTCAACATAGTGCTGGAAGTCCTAGCCAGAGCAATCAGGCAAGAGAAATAAATAAAGGGTATCCAAATTGGGAAAGAGGAGGTCAAACTATTGCTTTTTGCTGATGATATGATCTTATATGTGGAACAGCCCAAAGACTCCACCAAGAAATTCCTGGAATTGATAAATAAATTCAACAACGTCTCAGGTTACAAAATCAATGTACAAAAATCAGTAGCATTCCTATTCACCAATAACAGTCAAGCTGAGTTTCAAATCAAATACTCAATACCATTCACAATAGCCACAAGGAAAAATAAAATACCTAGCAATATACTAAACCAAGGAGGTGAAATATCTTTACAAAGAGAACTATGAAACAATGAGGAAAGAAATGTCAGATGACACAAACAATTGGAAAAACATATCATGCTAATATATCAGTAGAAACAACATTGTTAAAATGTTCATACTACCCAGATTGTGAAGTGATTGCAGAATCTTCAGTACACAATTTTGTAACCCAT
>RJWJ010027515.1:9620-22251 GCA_004363605.1 Indri indri
CTGAATGGGGAAAAATTGAAAGCATTCCCACTTAGAACTGGAACCAGACAAGGTTGCCCACTATCTCCACTTCTATTCAACATAGTGCTGGAAGTCCTGGCCACAGCAATCAGGCAAGAGAGTGGGATTAAAGGCATACGAATGGGAACAGAAGAGATCAAACTCTCACTATTTGCTGATGACATGATATTATATCTAGGAAACCCCATGGATTCAACCAAGAGGCTCCTGGAATTGATAAATGAATTCAGTAAAGTCTCAGGATATAAAATCAATACACACAAATCAGAGGCTTTCATATACACCAATAGCGGTCATACGGAGAACCAAATCAAAGACTCAATTCCCTTCACAACAGCAACAAAGAAAATAAAGTATCTAGGAATATATTTAACTAAGGAGGTAAAAGACCTCTACAGGGAGAACTATGAAACACTGAGGAAGGAAATAGCAGAGGACAAAAACAGTTGGAAAACCATACCATGCTCGTGGGTCGGCAGAATCAACATCGTTAAGATGTCTATACTACCCAAAGTGATCTACAGATTCAATGCAATCCCTATTAAAATACCAACATCATTCTTCACAGATGTAGAAAATTTAATTTTACGCTTTGTATGAAACCAGAGAAGACGCCGCATAGCAAAAACAATTCTAGGCAATAAAAGCAAAATGGGAGGTATCAACTTACCAGACTTCAGACTTTATTGTAAGGCGGTAATAATCAAAACAGCTTGGTACTGGCACAAAAATAGAGCCATTGACCAGTGGAACAGAACTGAGAACCCAGATATGAAACCATCCTCATATAGCCATCTAATCCTTGACAAAGCAGACAAAAACATATACTGGGGGAAAGAATCCTTATTCAATAAATGGTGCTGGGAAAACTGGATAGACATGTAGAAGACTGAACCAAGATCCACAGCTTTCACCTCTCACAAAAATCAACTCACGCTGGGTAACAGATTTAAACCTAAGGAGTGAAACTATTAGAATTCTAGAGGAAGACGTTGGAAATACTCTTCTAGACATTGGCCTAGGCAAAGAATTTATGAAGAAGACCCCAAAGGCAATCACAGCAGCAACCAAAATAAATAAATGGGACTTGATCAAATTAAAAAGCTTCTGCACAGCCAAAAAACTGTCAGAAGAGCAAACAGACAACCTACAGAATGGGAGAAAATTTTTGCATGCTACTGCGGCCAGTACTCCCCGCAAAAAGCCGGGTCCCTTTGGTAGAGTTGCAAGGGATAAGAAAATAATAGAGAAAATTGGAAGAAATAAAAGAATACACTGAGAGAAAGATATAGTTTTATAAGTTTATAAAGGTTATAGGGAAAGTGGGTAGCTCAGGGGGCTCAGACCTCTCCGTTGGTCTCCAAAAAAAGCCCCGAATGAAGTCTTACATGGTAACTTACAGGGAATAGTAAATAATTGCCAGGGGCAACAGGTTTACATAACAGCAGGTAGTTCCTCTCAGGTTAACAGATTTTCAAAAGGCTTCTACGGAAGGCTTCCACAAATTCTTTAACAAATTGTATCTACGTGAGCAAACAGTTACAAAGTCTTTCAAAGGTTAACTCTAAATTCTAAGGTAAGTTTATCATTTAACAGAGGGGGTAAACAGAGATATACTGGCTCCATGTTTATTAGGTTATTGTGAATGGAGACAGGTAGTCTAGAGTGGTTTAAACAAGAGCTTTGCTTTAGCCATTCGGGAAGCTGTCTGTTCCGGAGGGCATTCCATTGTCAGCTCTCAGCCTGTAGTTTTTAACAGATTCACTTGTGCTTTACAAAGCAAATCCAAACCGTTAGGTCTGAGAAACACGGCGCCTTGTGGGATACAGCCGCTACTGTCTTTCAGAGGTCCTTCCGTGTGTAACAGCATTTGAAATGCAAACCAACACATTCACATATTCCTTCAGGGCAAAGCTCTGCAAAACTCCTAAGACAAATCCTGTCCCAAACACGTTTAGTATTAATTCATGGAGTGAGATGCTACAAATCCGATAAAGGGCTGATAACCAGAATCTACTTAGAACTCAGGAAAATCAACAAGAAAAAATCAAACAGCCCTATCAAAAAGTGGGAAAAGGACATGAACAGAAACTTTTCAAAAGAAGACAGAATAATGGCCAACAAACACGTGAAAAAATGCTCAACATCTCTAATCATCAGGAAATGCAAATCAAAACCACAATGAGGTATCACTTATCTCCAGTGAGACTGGCCTTTATCAAAAAGTCCCAAAACAATAAATGTTGGCATGGATGTGGAGAGATAGGAAGACTCATACACTGCTGGTGGGACTGCAAAAGAGTGCAACCTCTGTGGAAAGCAATATGGGGATACCTTAAAGAGATACAAGTAGAAGTACCATTTGATCCAGCAATCCCATTACTGGGCATCTACCCAAAAGAACAAATGATACTCTATAAGAAAGACACCTGCACCCAAATGTTTATAGCAGCACAATTCACAATTCCAAAGACGTGGAAACAACCCAAGTGTCCATCAATACATGAGTGGATTAATAAAATGTGGTATATGTATACCATGGAGTACTATTCAGCTTTAAGAAACAATGGTGATATAGCACCTCTTATATACTCCTGGATAGAGTTGGAACGCATTCTACTAAGTGAAGTATCCCAAGAATGGAAAGACAAGCACCACATGTACTCACCATCAAATTGGTATTAACTGATCAACACATAAGTGTAAATATAAGAATAACATCTATTGGATGTCGGGCAGGAGGAAGGGGGAGGAGGGGACGAGTATTTGCATACACAAAGAGTGCAATGCGCACCGTCCAAGGGATGGGCACACTTGAAACTCGGACTTGCAGGGGAGTGGGGAGGCAAGGGCAACATACATAACCTAAACATCTGTACCCCTATAATATGCTGAAATAAAAAAAAAAAAATTTATGTATGGACATTGAAATCTAAATTCCATGTAAGTTTCATGTATCACAAAATATTAGTATTTTTTTTTACCATTTTAAAATTTAAAAATTACTCTTAGCTCATAAGAAATAAAAATATAGGCAACAGGATGAATTTGGCCCACAGGCCAGAATTTGCCAACCCCTGATCTGTATCCTTCCTGATTTTTGGCCTACTGTGCTATCAAGCAGCGAATTAGCAAGAGAGGATTGATATCTCCAATAATAATTTTGGATTTATCTAATTCTCTATTTAATTAGTTCTATTAGTTTTTGCTTTATGTATGTTGAAGCTATATAATTAGCTAAATGTATGTATGTATTTAAATTATGTCTTCTTGATAAATTGATCTCTTTATCATTATGAAACATCTCTCTTTATCCCTGGTAATATTGTTTTTCCCAAAAGTCTACTTTTTCTGATATTAGTATAGCCACTCCAAATTTTTTATGATTAGTGTTTACATACACATATATGTGTCTCTTGGGTGGGAGCGTGTGTGTGTATATGTACGTATATATTTTTTTCCAAAATTCTACTTTTAACCTGAGATTTTATATATATAATGGGTTTTTATACACATCAAATAATTAAGTATTCTTTTATCCAAACAATCTCTGCCTTGTAACTGTAAGTTTTAACCCACTGCCACTTCATATAATTATTGATTGATGAAGTTGGCTTTAAGTCTACCATCTTGTTATTTGCTTTCTATTTGCCCCAGTTATTCTTTGCTCCTTCCCCCTCATTTCCCTGCTTCCTTTGGATATATATATATTTTTTTGTATTCCATTTTATTTACACTATATGCTATCCTTCTTTGTTTACTTTCTAAGTGGCTGCTCTAGAGTTAATACTGTGCATTTTTAACTTACCACAGATTACCTTCAAATAATATCAAAACACCTAGGTATAATGTAAGAATCTTCCAAATTATGTATCTTTTTCTTTCATTCTATCCTTTGTGGTATTGTTGTATATGTCACTTTTTCCCATATACTACAACCCCAAAAGTATATTAATATTATCTTGCCTTAAATAGTCGATAATTTTTAAAATTAACCAAAAAAGGGGAGATAGTCATATATCTACATATTTATCCCTCTGGAGACCCAGGTTTCTACCTGGTATCATTTTCCTCAAGTTTGAAGAATTTCCTTTACAATTTCATGAACAGAAGTCAGGGCTAACAAATGCTCAGCTCTTGTGTTCCTGAAAGATGATTTTATTTTGACTTCATTTTTAAATTCCATATAGAATTCCAGTTTGATAAATTTTTTTTTAGCACTTAAAGATGTTGTTTCATTGTCTTCTGTCTTGCATAGTTTTAGGTAAGAAATTTCTCTTGTCATTCTTAACTTTGTTTCTTAGAAGGAAATGTGACTTTTTCCCCCTCTAGACACTTTTATGATTTGCTCTGCATTCCTGGTTTTGATTTGATCCAACAATTTGATTATGATAAGCCTTGGTGTGTTTTGCATTGTGTTCGCCCTGCTTATGGTTCATTGAATTTCTTGGTATGTGAGTTTATGGTTTCCATCATATTTGGAAGATTTTTGGTCATTATTTCTTCAGATATATTTCTGTTTCATCCTTCCCCCCACCTTTTTCTCTGTTATACATTATGTTTGGAATGCTTGATTTTATCCTAGGTTACCAACGCTCTGTTCATTTCTTTTTCAGTACTTTTGTCTGTACAATATAATGTGCTATGAATACCATCCATGCATTTTTTTTCCAGATATTATATTTTTATCTCTAGAAGTTCCATTTGATTTTTCTTTTTTTCCCTTCAAGACAGGATCTTGCTCTGTTGCCCAGGCTGGAGTACAGTGGCACGATCATAACTCACTGCAACCTTGAACTGCTGGGCTCAAGCAATCCTCTACCTCAGCCTCCTGAATGTGCCACCACACTGGCTAATTTATAAAATGTTTTTGTAGAGACAGGGTCTCACTATGTTGCCCAGGCTGGTGTCAAACTCCGGGTCTCAACCAATCCTCCCACCTTGGCCTTGCAAAGCGCTGGGATTGCAGGCATGAATCACCGTGCCCAGCCTCCATCTAATTTTTCTCTTTCATTTTTCTCCTTATTATGCTCATATTTTCCTTTAAATACTTGGATGTATTTTTAATAACTATTTCAAAGTTCACATCTGCTAATTCTATCATTTCTGTAATTTTCTAGGTTTGTTTTTGTTGATTTATTTTTCCCCTGGTTATAGGTCACATATTTGTGGCTCTTTCCATGTTTGGCAACTTTTGATTGGATGCTTGACATTGTCAGCACTAGAATTTGTTATATTCCTTTAAAGTGCTACAACTTATTTTTAGAAAAAATTAAGTTACTTTCAAATTGGCTACATCATTTTGGAGGTTATTTTTAAGTTTCATTAAGGTGGGTTTAGAGTAGTCTTTATGCTAGAGCTAGTTTAGCACTACTGGTAAAGGTTTTCTCCTCTGTGTCACATGTCCCTCAGTGTGCTTCAAGTATTCAACAAGGACTCCCTATTCTAGGTGGCTGTCACTCAGAGGTCTCCCAGCCCTGTGTGAACCCTGAAAAGTTCAGCTTACAGCTCTCTGGTTGTTCTTTGCCTGACCTCATAGTTTCATCCTACACATGTAAGGCTTAATAATATTCTGCAATACAATAGGTTCAAAGGCAGATTTCTGGAGCACTTTTTCCAAACAGGCCCTGCTCTCCCAATACTCTGCCGCCATACCTCCCAACTGACTCGGCCTTCCCAAACTTAGAACTCTTGTCTCTTCAACTCAGCAATTTTGCCATGTTTGCTTGGGTCTTCCTCTCCCCCCTTACACAATCTAGAAAGGAAGCCAGAGTGAATATAGGGTTCTCCTCGTTTGTTTCCCTTCTCTCTGAGATCATAATCCCACTGAACTTGTTGTCTACCGTCCCAAAACAATTAACAGTAAGTCTGGTCCCAGTTACTCTATCATGGTTGAAAGTGGAAGTCTACAGATCTTTTTAAAATTACAAATGACAAAATTTAAATAGCAAAATTTACGTGGGTAAGCATCGAGACTTCAGGTGAATTTTCTTTAAACTTATTAATTCTCAGAGCTGATTTAAAGTACTTAATTATTTGACGAATTTAAGAACTATTTATTCTTAAGAGTTTGGAGAACAGTGTGCACATCTCTTCATATGATTTTATTTAAAGCAATTTCATGCATTTCTTTACTATTAAAAGCCAAGTACTCAAATTAACTGGTCAGAGAAACTAGTGCTTATTATGAAATCATAGTAAGCATTCAATATCGATGGCAGAGAATGCAAATGTGTTCCAGCATTTATTGTTTTCTTCATAGAACCACCAATTTTTAGCTGAGCACATGCCTGCCAGAAAAAGGACTACATTCTTAGCCTCCTAAGCACCTAGGAGTAGCTGTGTGACTAAGTAAACGGTATATAAACAAAAATGACATGTGCTACTTTTTGCCATAACCAGGCTGGTCTTGACCTCCTGGCCTAAAACAATCCTCCCACCTTGGCCTCTCAAAGCACTGAGACTAGAGGCTTGAGCCACTGCGCCTGAAGTGTTATTTTTAACAAGGTACAAAAAGTGTTAGCCATAAAGAGAAAAAACTAATAAAGTGGGCTACATTAAAAAGAACAACTTCAGTTTATCAAAAACCATCACTAAGTGGTTTTTGCAAGCTATAGTACAGTGTCTGAGGGTATCTGCTATGTATGTCTATATATTTGCTCTCTCCCTCTCTCTCCCTGTGGTCAAAAACATAAAATTTACTATCTTGAACATTTTTAAGTATACAGTAATGTTAACAATATGCACATTGTTGTGCATGGATCTCTAGAACTTTTCCATCTTTTTTTCATCTTTCAACTTTTTCAATTAAATTTGCAAGCTATAGTAGAGTGTCAGAGGATATCTGCTATATATATCTAACAAAGAATTCATATTCAGACTATATAAAGAACTACTACAAATCAATGAGGAAAAAGCAGACAACCCAATAGAAAAAAATGGGCAAAAGATCTCTAAGCACTTTGGTAAAAAATACATCCAAATGCTCAATAAAGATATGAAAGTATACTCAATTTCATTAATATCCGAGCAAATAAAAGTCACGATGAGCCACCAATGTACCAGCGGCTTTTCGTTAACTAAAATGAAAAATATACAGTACCAAGTACTGGTGAAGTTCTTGAATAACTAAACTAATGTAATTGCTGGTTAAGCGTGTAAAATGGTATGATCACTTTTGAAAATTAGACGCTACCAAACATAAACACATACATATCCTAAGACCCAACAATTCCACTTCTAGATATATATTCAAATAAAATGCATACACATTTCCACCTAAAAGTATACCAAAAATATCCAAAATGCAAAGACATCTCATGTTCATGAATTAAAAGCCTTGGTATCATTAAAACATCCATATTATCCAAAGAGACCTACAGAATTGATGCAATCCCTACCAAAATCCCAACAGCACTTTTTGCAGGATAGAAAAAAATCCTAACATTCATATGGAATCGCAAAGGACCCCAAATAGCCAAAGCAATCTTGAGAAAGAAAAACAAAGCTAAAGTCCTCACACTTCGTAATTTCAAAACATTACAAAGCTACGGTAATTAAAACAGTATGTTACCGGCATAAAGACATACTGGTGGCTAGGAGGTAGAGAAAGGAGGAAATGGAGATACGATGTTCAGTGGGTATACAGTCAGTTTTGAAAGATGAAAAAGTTCTAGAGATCCATGCACAACAATGTGCATATTGTTAACATAACTATACCATATACTTAAAAATGGTCAAGATAGTAAAGTTTATGTTTTTGACCACAAGGAGAGAGAGAGGGAGAGAGCAAGAGAGAAACAGTGTGTGTGCAAGTGAGCAGTACAATGAAACACAAAAAAGGATATTCATAGCAACACTATTTATAAAATGGAAATAATTCAAATGTCCATCAATACTCTGAAATACTACACAGAAATGATAAAGAATGAAAGGAGCAATACGTAACATGGATTAATCTTACAAACAAAAAAAAAAAATTTTTTTTTTTTTAAGACAGAGTCTTGCTCTGTCACCCAGGCTACAGTGCAGTGGCATCATCATACCTCACTGAAACCTCAAACTCCTGGGCTCAAGTGATCCTCCTGCCTCAGCCACCCGAGCAGCTGGGACTATCAGCACATGCCACTGCGCCCAGCTAATTTTTCTATTTTTAGTAGAGACAGGGTCTTGCTCTTGCTCAGGCTGCTTTCAAACTCCTGACCTCAAGCAATCCTCCCTCCTCGACCTCCCTGAGTGCTAGGATTAGAGGCTTAAGCCATCATGCCCCACCACAAAATGTTGAATAAAAGCAGCAAGACACAGAAGAGTATATATTGTACTTATTGGTTAATTCACATAAAGTTTAAAAACAAAAAACTAACCTACGATGTTAAAAATCAGGATAATGAATACACTTGGAAGGAGGAAATTAATGCAAAGGGAAAGGGGGACTCCTGGGAATATCAGTAATGGTTTATTTTTTTATCTGAATGCTGAATAAATGGCATATTTATTTTATAATGCTATGATGATATTAATACTAAAATCTACTAGAGTACAGAAAGAAAGCTATGGAGAAATATTTTGATTAATATACTTACAAAAATTCTAAATAAACACACATGTATATATGTGGCTTAATGTATATGTGTACTCTCCAATATCTCTATCTCCTTTCCTTTTAAAGTACTAGAACTCCCTGAATTATGACTGGACAGGGCATACCAGAATAAGGACCAATTTCCTAGATCCTTCTCCCCCCTAAAGCTGGTATATCAATGTAACTAAATTCTGGCTAATAGGATAGGAGAAAAAAAGAATAACTTCCAGGTCTTGTCCCTATGAGGAACTCAGCCTCCGCCTCTCATCTCTGTCATTCTTAGGCTTTAATTCTTATCATTAGATGACGAAGCCCAGACTCAACTTTCCTTGTTCCCCTTGCTATGGGAATGATGCACAGTTAGAGTACTATTTTGGATCACGAGAAGGTCGGCATGTGTTGAGAATGTAAGAACAAAAATAGAAAAAGTCTGGTCCCCAGCACAATCAAGAAACCAAGTAATATCTTCACCACCTACCCACACTTCAGAAGAACTTAGAAATAAACTTGAGTCTGTATTTTTGGGTCTGTATTATTGCTTTATTACAATAATCTAACCTATATCTGAAGTAATACAGCATATCAAAGTATACCCCATGACCAAGTTGGTTTATTCCAGGCATACAAGAATGGGTCAAGACTAGGAAATTATAAAATATTTCACCACATCAGCAACTTAATGGAGACTAAATCTCATGATCAAATTACCAAAACACAAATGGTGATTTAATAACATTTATAGCTATTGTAATAAAAACTAAGTAAAATAGAAAAAGGAAACTACTGAAGTATGATGAAGAATTATTACCAAAACCTAACAGTGAAACGCCACAAACATCATCTTAAAACATTAAATAATAAAGCCACCTTTATTAAAATTAAGAATAAGACAAAGGGCCAGATGTGATGGTTCTTGTCTATGATCCCAGAAATTTCAGAGGCTGAGGGGGGGCGACGACTGCTTGAGGCCAGGAGTTCAAGACCAGCCTGGGCAACACAGTCAGACACTGTGTCTATAAAAAATTGTTTAAAAAAATAAGCTGGGCATGGTGGCACATGCCTGTAGTACCAGCTACTTGGGAGGCTGAGGCAGGAGGATTGCTTGAGCCCAGGAGTCAGAGGTTGCAGTGAGCTACGGTGATGCCACTGCACGCTAGCCCAGGTGACAGAGACTCTGTCTCAAAAAGAAAAAATCAAATCAAATCAAATAATAATAATAATAATAATAATAACATCTAAACAGAATGACCATATATCCCAGTGTGCCTGAGACAGGGTCATAATTTGGAACCACTATTCCAGCATCCAGTATAGTTTAATAACTTCATTTTTAAAAGAATTATTAATAATTACATTAAAGTAAGCAAGAATGAACTTATAGATCCAATTTTTTTCATTTAATCTCTAGACCTTTTCATCCTACATATCTTCTGTTTTTGCATCCTTTGGCCTTCATCTTTTTGCCTTAACAGAACTTGTTCCACCTCTCTCATGGAGTCCTCAGGTAGAGGCTATTTACTACCCTTCCAAATAAATACCTACAACTCCATAGTCCCAAACACCATGTAGTCTCGTGGTCTGGAAAGGGATGACCACTAATCCTCTAACTCCCTATAATCCCAAAAACATTTAAATAAAAATCCCACCTTTTCTGAAACCCTCTATTTTCATGGCTTCAAGTGTCAACCGTGTATGATACTGACTACTAAATTTCTCTAGTGATGATAAGACCACTGACTATCTGACATTTCCATATGGATGTTCCCGAGGAATCTCAAACTCAGTAAATATATACTGAGTTTATATATAAATCTGAAACCTGCTGTGCTATCCAACTCTGTTCTTTGTATATTCTCTAACAGAAATGAATGGCACTACAATGCATCTCTCCAATTATCCAAATCCAAGTCCAAAACCTGGAAGTCACTCATGAAATCTCTTATTCAAACATTCAGTTAATCACCACTTACTATCAATTTTACCTTCTGTAAATTCTCCAATTCTCTCCATCACACTACCACTGCCATAGCGCAAGCTATGTTTTCTAGGATTATAGCAATAGTCTCTTAACAACTGCTCACTCTCCTTCCAGTATTGAATTCCTCCAATTCATTTTAGAGTCACCAAAAATTTCAAGAACGTTTATTTTTAAATCATGTGGTACCTTATGGTATATGAATTGTATTTCAATTTAAGAAAATCATATGATCTTATAGTTTTAATATTTACATTCTAAGGCTACCATTCAACACAATTTTTAAATCAAGCACTTTTAACTCAATAGTTCTGGGTCACCAACTTATTGACAGCACTTTTATCACAACTATGTGTCACAAAGAACATCAATCAAAAAGGACATCATCAAATTATAATCCAAATGAATCCTTAACTTAAGAGAACTGTATCTAGTGATTTCATCTATATAAATAGTATGTAGTACTTAACTACAACAAATTTTAGTTTTTGCTATAAACAGTGGCACTTCAACATGTCTATAAAATGAACAATATAAGAACATTGTAAAAAAACTTTAAACCCATGGGAAGAAACCATTTTTAAAAAATTAAAACTCACCATACACACCTGTAGAAGTAGTAGAATTGTTCATGGTAAAAGGTCCGTTAATGATGCCAGAAGAAAGAAGCTCATCAGATCCCCGCTGAAAAGCAAAACCAAAGTTCAATTAATAAAACAAGCTATAGATAATGGACCGTATTTACTACTAAAAGTATTAAAAGCCAATAATGTTACTTCATCCATGTATAAAGACATTTAAGGGGAACTCCTCAAGAATCACACAATCTAAAGGTTGGAAGTGACTGTACGGCAAGGAAAAATTACTACACATTCCACATGATTGTCAGCTCTTATAATAAAAAAACAGAACTGCCACCACAGAAATGGAGGCATAATCTTGCAAATTTTTTAGATTAAACCCAAAACGTCATGTTTGAAATACCTAATTGTATTTAGGTGGGTGCATTCCGACATTGTTTTTGTAGTATGTATTTACATGAAAATAATCTGCGTAGCTTTCCTTAAGAATCTTGACTTTTAGATAGCTATATATTTTTTAAGTAAGACATATAGATACAATCTATTTCTATATTAGCCAACTTATTTATAAGTGATTTTTTCACCCATTAATCCTCAAAATGATCTTTAATGTGAACTATTTCTTAAACGACTACTGTTTAAGTAATTTTCTCTTTTTTTCAGTTAAGAGTTTTAACCAAATCACAAATCTGTCAGATAAGCCTTTTCATTGTAACCATAAGATCTACCAAGATTTAAAAGACTACTTTTAGGAAGGACAATAAATACCGTGTACAAAGTTAAAATCAACCTGTTTCAAATGGTACTATTTGTTTAGCTTGGTCAATTTTTAAGAACAAGTATTTTGGCCCACTGGATAATAAAACTTAACCCTCAAACAATCCTACAAATGTTAGAATACCAATAATACTACAGCAGATAGTTAATGTTTAGATGCAAGCAGCACTTCTATAGTGAGTAACTTCAGCCTTTGCTGAAGAAAGACAAATGTGTTTGTTTAACAGAAATACAATTATTTGAATGATTTCTGTCTTAAACATCCAGAAATTACTCCCTTTGGATATTTCACCAGAAGTTTATAGAGACACCTTGGGACAAGAGGAAGGAATCAGCTGGGTGCGGCGGCTCATGCCTGTAATCCTAGCACTCTGGGAAGCTGAGGTGGGAGGATCACTTGAGCTCAAGAGTTCAAGACCACCCTGAGCAAGAGTGGGACCTCATCTATACTAAAAATAGAAAAAATTGGCCGGGCGCGGTGGCTCACGCCTGTAATCCTAGCACTCTGGGAGGCCGAGGCGGGCGGATTGTTCTGAGCTCAGGAGTTCGAGAGCCTGAGCAAGAGCGAGACCCCGTCTCTACCAAAAATAGAAAGAAATTAATTGGACAGCTAAAAAATATATAGAAAAAAAATTAGCTGGGCATGGTGGCGCATGCCTGTAGTCCCAGCTACTCGGGAGGCTGAGACAGTAGGAT
>RJWJ010027516.1:0-22143 GCA_004363605.1 Indri indri
TCTCTATCTAGATCTCTCATTCCTAACCAGGGATAATCTTACATTCAATTCTATTCAATTCCATTGAGTTCAGCAAAACATATCCCCAGTGCCTGACAGTGATAGTATAGTACAAGATCTGAAAATACAGAGAAGGCTAAAACAAAGGTCCTATCTTCAATAGACTTTTAGTTTTAAGTGGAATTTAGCAAAGAAGGAAAATAGGGGAAAGAATAGGCCACACAATTTTGTGTAATATTTTATTGCTTATCATACAATTTTGCATAAGATTGTTTTGGTATAGGCAAATTGAAAAACAAATGTAAATTGAAAGAATATTTACTATGTATGCTCCACATATGTTAAAGAAAATGTGCCATGATTGCTAATCTTTTTTGTCTTGATATAATTTATAACATATTGAATATTTTAAGGAACATGAAAATGATAAAAATAAACCTACTTGTATACACATTAAAGGGATTAATCTTGTTTTAACCTATTTCCTACTTGTCAGAGTTAACTTCTGACAAGAAGGTAAGTGGAATAGCAAGTAGTGTTATTAACAGGTAAAATGCATTAAAATATATCTAGGAAAATCAATGACCTCGCTTAACTGTATAATTTACAGCCTGCCTATATCAGTTTGAGTAAATAATATTTTGAAAACTCCATCAAATGTAACATCATAGAGATTACTTGTCTGACTGTCTCTGGTTTTAGAGAAACTGAAATCTAAGGAAGTTAAGACTTGCCCTAGGACACACATAAATACAGAGGCATGGCCAAGCCTACTTCATAACTTGCTTCTCCTATCCACTTTTTCTTAATGGAATGGGAGAATAGGAGGTCTTTCAGTTGCTAAATTCTCCAAATTTTCCTTGAGGGAAAATTTTCCTTTGGTTTTAGGGAAACAGTATTTCAGCATGTTAGTATGATTCTTTTGAAAAAATGACAGTTTAAGAAAGGTAAGATAATAATAAAGCAAATGGAAACTTAGTTTTATAGAAGAGATTTTTCTTACATATAATCAAATTTGTTTCATTAAAGGCCCAAATACAGGCTATCTAATAAAATCAATAATGTTCTTTTGGTTGCTGACATCCATCGTATTAAAAAGAATACTGCTGTTTTCCTCCATCATCAGAATTTACAAAGAAAATAGACTCATACGGTGCATGGTACAGAGTCATATTTTCCAACTATTTCACTTTATTTCCAGAGTAAATTAGGTGGCTGAGAAAAGTGAAACACTGTTATTGACTGAAGGTAAGTAAAATTTTTCACAGAATCCAATGATGATTAATGGAAAGAACAGTATTAGGAGATATATTTACATTCCCTATAAACACTGGAAATGTGTGGAAGGAAATTTATCTTCCACTATGTAAGCACACTTTACCTATTGCAGATTCAAATTGCATTAATTAGAAAATCACCAATCAAACACCACAGAAGTAATTATTGCAGACAAGATTCCTCAATGGATGCTAAGAGTAATGGATGAAAGCTTGAAAAAAAAAGGATGTCACTGCAGTCTTAAAGTATCTACATTAAGATATTTATTAAACTACAAATGGAAAGATGGTAACCCAGCAAACACCATTCTAACCAAATGATCAAAGTTAACATCACCAGTAATAAAATACATAAATATTATGGACATTTTGATATGATGCATTGAAAAGGACACATCATCATTTCTGTGGTATTTATGCCAAACATTCATAAGCTCAGTCCAATAATGAAAAACAATAAAACAAACCCATATTGGAGGACATTCTACAAAATAATTATTTAGTAGTTCTACTCATATGCATCAAGGTCATCAAAAATAAAGACTAAGACACTGTTGCAAATTGAAAAAGACTAAAAAAAAAAAATGACGCCTCAAAAATGCAATGTGGGCCAGGCATGGTGGCTCACGCCTGTAATCCTAGCTCTCTGGGAGGCCGAGGCGGGCGGATTGTTTGAGCTCAGGAGTTCGAAACCAGCCTGAGCAAGAGAGAGACCCCGTCTCTACTAAAAATAGAAAGAAACTAATTGGACAACTAAAAACATATATAGAAAAAATTAGCCGGGCATGGTGGCGCATACCTGTAGTCCCAGCTACTCGGGAGGCTGAGGCAGGAAGATCGCTTGAGCCCAGGAGTTTCAGGTTGCTGTGAGCTAGGATGACGCCATGGCACTCTAGCCCAGGCAACACAGTGAGACCCTGTCTCAAAAAAAAAAGAAAAATGCAATGTGGAATCCTGAATTAAAGCTTGAACCAGAAAAAAGATATCGTGGGACAACTGGTAAAATTTGAATATAATCTGTAGTTTAGTTAATAGTATTGTATAAACGTTAATTTCCTTGTATTTATAACTTTACTATGATATGTCAGAGGTTGATATTAGCAGAAACTGATGAGAGATCTATAGGAACCTCTGCATTATTTTTGTAACTTTTTTGATTCTAACATTTCAAAATTAAAAGTTAAATCAATTCAGCATGAGAATACAAATTTTGAGGTAACCCACTTTCTCCACACAATGTTTAAAATGTCACTGAGAGAAAAAGGACCAGCTTTGGGGGGCTGCTTTAAGTTCTATCAGAAAATACTAACGCTCACATGAGGAAGAAAAGGAGGCCTACATGGCTGGGAGCAGAAGGTGGGCATTGAGGGAGACCTGGGGAGGCTTAAATACTTTTACGTTCATGGATATGTCTATTGCCATTCTTCATTGGAAATGAAAGGTGGTGTCCTGGAAAAATTACATGGAGCACCAAGGCATGGAGGCAGCATGGCATGCGTGATGTAGAGTAAAAACGGTGGGTTCAAAAGGCACAACAATCATTTCACTGTGGTTTTTATTTGCACTTCCCTAATGATTAATGGTTTAGCATCTCTTTATGTGCTTATTGGACATTTGTATGTGTTCTTTGGAGAAATGTCTATTTAAATAATTTGCCCATTTTAATTGTTTTTTCCCCACTGCAGTTTAACAATGGGAGTTTTACACTTTGAACCAAGAAATGAGGATGGGTAAGGAATAGAAGAGATCCGAGAAAGAACTTTGGCCTTGGCGGCCGGCTGGGGTGCCAGGGTGCTGGGAGTGGGGAAGGGGCAGGTGTAGCCTCTTTGCCTCATTGTCCCTTAGCGCCGCCCGGACATTGTGTGGGCTGCCCGCACCATGAAGATCTGGACTTCGGAGCATGTCTTTGACCACCCTTGGGAAACTGTTACCACAGCTGCAATGCAGAAATACCCAAACCCTATGAACCCGAGTGTGGTTGGAGTTGATGTGTTGGACAGACATATAGATCCCTCCAGAAAGTTGCACAGCCATAGACTTCTCAGCACAGAGTGGGGACTGCCTTCCATTGTGAAGTCTCTTATTGGTGCAGCAAGAACCAAAACATATGTGCAAGAATATTCTGTAGTTGATCCTGTAGAGAAAACAATGGAACTTAAATCTACTAAGATTTCTTTCACAAATATGGTTTCGGTAGATGAGAGACTTATATAAAAACCACATCCTCAGGACCCAGAAAAAACTATTTTGACTCAACAAGCCGTTATCACTGTGAAAGGAGTCAGCCTTAGCAGTTGCCTTGAAGGACTGATGGCAAGTACCATATCTTCAAATGCCTTTATTAAAAGGCTTTTATTAAAAGGCCTAGAAGCAATGGAATGGGTAATACATAAATTAAATGCCGAGACTGAAGAACTGATGGCTTCAGCAAGAGGAAGCATAAGGACTCCAATGGCAGCAGCAGCATTTGTAGAAAAATGATAATAGAAGTTGGTAGACAACGTTGGGTCCCCCAGGCCTCTCCAAGCTGGCAATATATTTATTTGTTATTTAAAAAATACAACTATATTTTAGGTAGATTTTTTTTTAATAAGCTGATTTAAGGCTATGTGACTTTTGATCGAAACAGATACAGGGCTTCTAAATAAAAGGGATCATCTGAAATTAGTGTTGTTTGAAATGGCTGTCTGGTTTTAAGGTTTACAGTATTTATATGAAAATTTAACAGTTTTCTTAAAAGTACTTGGAAATTGATATAAACATTGAATTTCCTTAAGGTAGAATTTTAAAGCTTTTTATGCATTGGAACTCTACTGGCTTTGGACCAACCCCAGAACAAAGCAGAGCCACGTCTTACACAAGATTGCCCTGCTGCTGTAACTTCAACAGCTTGCACGACAGTACTCACTTTAAAAGGAGAAATTATATATTTTAAAAAATACTAATTTGTATAAAATAACTTGCTCTGCTATAAACCACCATTAAAAAACAGTGTTTTGGTTTGGTACTTAAATATTTTTGGAGGGAAAATTACCTCTAAATTAATATATGACTCAAACAAAAATAAAATTTTATTGTAATTAACAACAAAAAAAGAACTTTGGCCTCAATCCAGTGTATTAGGCTGTACCTGGATATTTTATGGTGTGTTGACAGGGAGGATAACATAAATCAATTGCTATTCCCTAAGGCTGCCATCCCCCACCCCCAGTCCCTGGACTGGTAGTGGTCCATGGCCTCTTAGGGACCAGGCCACAGAGCTCTGCCGTGTCCCCCCTGACCCCCATCAGTGGAAAGATTGTCCATTGTGCCAAAAAGGTTGGGAACTGCTGCCCTAGGAAGTACTATATCATAGTGAAAAAATGGGTAACAAAGAATCCACAGGTTATGGGGAAATGGCAACATCTGGAAGCCCCATACCCACAATCACAACAGATGGCTTTTCCCCAAGGGATATAAAAGTAACTACTTTCTTTAAATAAGCCATCTGTCTGAACAATCATTTTTACCAATTAATAAAGAAGGCATTTGAAGTGCTGAGAAATTCGTTAACTCTAAAAACAGGAAGGAAATAGCCTGAGCAAGAGCGAGACCTCGTCTCTACAAAAAATAGAAAGAAATTAGCTGGACGACTAAAAATATATAGAAAAAATTAGCCAGGCATGGTGGCGCATACCTGTAGTCCCAGCTACTCGGGAGGCTGAGGCAGGAGGATCGCTTGAGCCCAGGAGTTTGAGGTTGCTGTGAGCTAGGCTGACGCCAAAGCACTATAGCCTGGGCAACAGAGTGAGACCCTATCTTGAAAAAAAAAAAGAAAAAAAATTAAAATTAAAAACAGGAAGGAAAAAGGAACTATGATTTGCCCAATTATGCAAAGACACAATTCTAAGACATCTGTGTTGAATATGAAAAAGGATCTATTTTTGTTACCCTTTCTGAAATATTCTGTGGACTAGCTGAATTGGTAAAAAAGCAAATCAATAGATGAAACTTGTCTGTGATGACAAATTTGACTTGCTTGACAGCAATTTATATGATCATTGATCACCAAGATCAAATCAGGCAGAACAAAGCAAGTCACACACTCTTTTGATAAAGCTCTGGCTCATGGTATTAAACTGGTGATAAATTCAAGAAGGTGGGTAGTTTTATTATATCTTTGTGTTGTTTCATTATTGTAATATGGATTAAACCCCCACCTACTGCTCACTAGCTGTCTTCCTCATTTCTTATGCTCCAGCCGTATGGAAACATTTAGAGTTCCGCTCCCCATACTGTTTCACACTAACAAGCCCATGCAGATGCTGCTGTCAGTTCCAAACGACCTTCTCCACTTCTACAAATTACAAAGCCTTCTCATTCTTCAGGTTTCAGCTCAAGCATATTTTCTGTGAAGAATTATTTTAGCCCCTAAGAAAGCTAATGACACTGTCTTAGCCTCCTCACTGTTTCTAATATTCATCAATAGTGCAGCATTTTTCTCACTGAATTTATTCATTGTAAAACGTTGACTCCCATATTAATGTGTGACTACATAATAAAACAGACTGTATCTCACTCACCATTGTAGCCCTGTTTCCTGAAAATAAAATTTAATGATAAAAAGTTTGTTAATGAATAATTTAGATTGGAAATACTACTGGCAAAATGAGTTTGCTTTAAAAAAATCATATCATTGATTCTTTTGTTAAACTTTTACTTCTTTGTTGCTTAAAATAAAGAGCTTTAGATAAAATTACATATTCTCTCTTTTCTAGCAACTAGTAGAAATAAATTTCAATTTTTAAAAATATTTAACTGTCTGGATACAGAGATATTGAGATTTGCAAATCTGATTCTTTGGGTTTAGGGTTGGGATTTACTATAGAAGATTTGGTGTAATCTGTAATCCAACTTCAAACCTGAAAATTCGTGGAATTCAGACATGTTGGTTCCCTATCCACCCCCATAACTTTGTATTAATATTCAATAATAAAAAATAAAATAAAATAGAATAAAAGACTTCCTAGTAGTCAGAAAAGCTGATCTAATTTCTTAACTATTTACATAGCTATTCTCAATCACACAAAATGGAAAAATCTAATATTCATTTACTCTGGTTTTACTGCAGGCATATAATGTTTCTTCCCCTCTCCCACCCAAATTTCCTGGGGCCAGACACATAGGGTGGAAAGCTATGCTATAGGCAGAGCTTGCGCACCACAGTAAGAGCAACAATGGTGCGTATATAGCACTACTTACAGACCTTTCCTTCCAAAATCCACACAAAAAATCAGTTCTTGTCAAGGTGATCTGTCTGAATACACAGCCTGGCTAGATTTAAAAAAGCTGCTCACGGCAAGTTCGTTGGTTTTCTATAAATATATGAATATGAATCTATGTGTGTATGTGTATATATACGTATATATATATATATATAAATAACATACATGTATAATTGCACATTGATACCCACCTTTGCCAAAATGATGGAAAATGGCTTCCATTTTTTTTTTTTTTTTTTTTTGCATACTACCTCAAGCATTTACCCAACAGTCTCAGGTTTTTTATGTCACCTCATCCCATTTTTTTTTCTCAATAATTTTCTGAGTAGGGAGCCTTTGCTCTTGGCAGCCCTTAATGATGTTGCTTAAGGAAGGAAGTGCTTAGAATGAATTTTATGTCTGCTTGTTACATCCAAGTAGGAAAGTACTTTTGCAGCCTATTCCTTGCCTGTTCTCCTTAGTACTGCATTCTCCCTCCGTTGATGGATTGTTTCCTGTCGGCAATCACTAACCACAGTGTCTTTCAGTCTGGGATCCTGCACGTTAATCCAAGCTGTCTCATTGTCCTGTCCTCTTAATTTAAATGCCGTCTCTTTGCCTCTCAGTCTAATAGCTCATTCCTTCTCCTCCCCTATTACCCAGCATTGTTTCTCCATCACATCACTTGCAATTTCCAAGATGACACATTTTACTTCAGATCATAGCTCATTTAGTCTTTTCTCCTGCTGGTATGGTAATAGCATCTCAAGCTAATCATTAATTTCTACCCTGTGGTTTCAATAATTCCTTCCATGCTAAATCTTGCGTAGGAAAATTGTTTTAGGTTTGGCACCTCAACTTAGTCTAAGGGAAAAATGAGGCAGAAGATGCTGCGTCACTGCCAGAGGCCCCTGTGGTCAATGGGGGCTTTATTGCTCACCTAGTTAAAGGATTCTAAAGGGGTGGAAGCATACAAGGCAAGAAATGACTTTAAATTTGCTGCTTTATGTGTGTTTAATCGAAGTCTTTTGTAAATGAATAGGAAATATTCTGTACAATTATTGTTTTGTAAATTTATAAATAAATACATGCTATTGGGTATAAAAGTAAAGCATCAAAAGAGATGAAAAAATCAGAAAATATTAGTGGAGCATCTTCAGAGATCAAGTGCAAGTCTTCCTTTTTACAGATGAAACAACTGAGGCCCATGAAGCTGAAAAGATCTGCCATGTGTCACACATCGTGTTAGATAAGGTTCATTAGCAGGAGATAATGGGCCCAAGGCAAACTTTAATTTGCTGTGCCTGAGATAAGATAAACAATTAGCTCCAGATTCCTGGTCACACCCACTTCTGTCTTCCCACCTGGAATTCATCTAGAGCAAAACACAGTTCCTCCTAGGCATGGATCTTGATGCGATACAACATATTCAAGCACCCTACACACAGTATTTTCTCCATCCCCAAGTAGCTACCATTACTCTGGTGTGGTCTCTGTCTGGGAGAACAACTCGGAGAAGAAAAGCAGCAGAATATGAAAGCTGGCTCCAGGTCTGAGCTGATGCTCCCTTTTTTTCTCTATGTGTGTGTGTGTGTGTGTGTGTGTGTATAAGACACATAATCCCTAGTTACATTAATTCCTTTTTCTACTTAATTCTTTGTTTTGGTCTCTATCTTTCATTTTATTCAATACTCACAAATCTGCACCCCCTGACATGCAAATATCAATATCTATATTTTATGTTATCTTTCATATTTAAGTTCAGGATACTAAAATACTGGTAGAAGCTAAGTTAGGTGAAAAGAGAAGACTGTCAACTTGTGCAACTTGTGGTTTTCCACGTAGAAAGATCAAATGGGCAGATGGCAGACCTATCTACTTAGTTGGGGAACTTCTAAATATCAGTATCTATAAGTCTTATCCACTTAGTCACTCAGTGTCTTCATAGCATGATCCACTTATCTCATGCTTGGGATGTGTACATCTGGCTGCAAGCATTCTAGAAGTGTAATTCTATTCAACAGAGCTGAAAGTCCTACCATCCCATGTACTGAATTTCACTTATTTCGCCTCTATTTTTTTTTCTTTTTTTTTTTTTTGGAGTGCAGCTCTCTCTCTCATTCTGAACTGACCCATGTCCTTGGGTCTGATGCTTCTCTGGTTCAAGTTTCCCAGTTTCCTGGTAAATAACCTACGTTTGGGAGTAGTCACTAAGATGCATGGAACAAGAAAGTACCTGGAGATATATATGTTCCATAACATTCTTTTAAACAATTCCTCCAATTTTACCCCACATATAAAGAAGTCCCCACTCTCAGCCTTACAATACACCCCATTCTATCAGTGCTTCTGATTCCTGAGTCTTTTCGAGGTTCTTCAGCATACATTATCTTGCTATCCATTTGCATTATCCTCTGCAGTCACTTGACAATCAGCTTGCTGAATCTGCTAATGCTTCCTCCACATTTCATCATTAAAAATTTGTTACATCTTTAATTCACCATAGTTTCCTCTCCTGTTCTCTTTGTAACCACAATTACACAATTTGAAAATCCTTTGTTTTCATTTTATTAAAGTTTCAGGAGGCAGCAGAGAATTAGTTTGGATTCAGCTTCCAACCATTGGATACACTCTAAGTGGAGTAAGGAGTAGAGGATTTATTATTTATTATGTTATTATGTGGCTTACAAAATCACTAAAAAGGCTAGATAAGCAGCTCTTGACGAACTCCCTGAAAAACACCACTAAACAAGCCCACTAAGGAATAGGCTGATTCTGATGTTTGAGGTGTTTGAGAATTAGAAAGTCACCAGCATTATTGCTGACTCCAAGACCATACTGTGTCTGCCATGAACTGGGCCAAGAAGATGTTTGCCCCGCATCTCTCCACAGCTGTAAAACTAGGTTCCTAAGTTTAGATGTCTGATACAGCTCATACAGACCAAACATAATTAATTATGATCATGCTTGCTGGCATGCAGCCATATTTCTGCTTCATGATGTTTTCTTTGCCTTCAAAATCAAATGCTCATGTTTTGGCTTGGTTTAAGCTAAATGATATGCATGATATAAACTGTAATGAAGTCTTGGAAATTTGGCTTTTAGCTTTCCATCTACTAATATGCAGTAAGGACTTTTGGAAGAGAATTGGAATGGATTTGAATGAGCTTTTATAAAATATCTTCCATATCTGTGTTTTAACTGAAATTCTCTTACTATACATTTTCTATAGATTCAGATGTGTATATGTCAGTGGTTTTCAACTATAGGTAACTTTTTTCCCTGGAGACATTTGGCCATGTCATTTTTGAGTGTCAAAACTAGGGTTTAGTATCAGCTTCTAGTGGGCAAGAAAATTGCTAAAGATAAACAATACTGCTAATCATCCTACAATGTATAGGACAACCCCCAGCAAAAAAAAGAATTATCCGGTACAAAATATCAATAGTAGTGAAGTTAAGAAATCTGAATGTATATTGATGATAGCTTTTTTCTCTCAACACTTTCAATATTTCTCTGCACTTTTTTCTTACTTGCATCATTTCTGAGGATAAGTCAGAAGGAATTCTTATCATCGTTCCTATATAGGCGTGGTGTTTTCCCACTTATTTCAAGATTTTTTCTTTATCTTTGAATTTATAAATATGAATATGATATTTTGAATATGATATGTCTAGGTGCATGGTTTTTGTTTTTTTCTTTGCTCTTTGAATTTATCTTGCTTGGTTTTCTTTGAACTTCCTGGACCTGTGGTTTACTGTCTGACAGTAATTTGGGAAAATTCACAGTCATTATTGCTTCAAATATTCTTTCTTTCTTTCTTTTTCTTCTCTCTTTCTTTTTCTCCTTCTTTCTTCTCTCTCTCTCTTTTTTCTTTCTTTCCTTCTTAGATTCCCATTACACATATGTTAACACATTTTATAGTTGTCCTAGAATTCTTGAATATTCTGCTCTGTTCTTTTCAGTCTTTTTCCCCTTTCCTTTTCAGCTTTAACAGTTTCCAGTATCATATCCTCAAGCTGAGAGATTCTTTCCTCAGCAATGTCTAGTCTACTAATGAGTCTATCAAAGGCATTCTTCGTTTCAGTTACAGTGTTTTTGATCTCTAACATTTTCTTTTGATTCATTCTTACAATTTCCATCTCTCCACTTACATTATCTATCTCTTCTTACATGTTTTCTACTTTTTCATTAAAGGCCTTAGCATATTACCAAAGTTTTTGTTTTGTTTTGTTTACATTCCTGGTGGGATAATTCCAACACTACTATCTTATCTGAGTCTGGTTTTGATGCTTGTTTAGTCTCTCCAAACTGTGATTTTTTTTTTTTTTTTTTTTTTTTTTTTTTTTTTTTTTTTTTTTTTTTTTTTTTTTTTTTTTTTTTTTTTTTTTTTTTTTTTTTTTTTTTTTTTTTTTTTTGCCTTTTTGTATGCCTTGTAATTTTTTGGTGCAATCCAGACAAGATATACTGAATAAAAGGAGCTGTGGTAAGTTGGCCTTTATTGATGTGGTGATAAGGTCTGGGGGGAGTGAAACTTTCTGTAGTTTTATGATTAGGTCTCAGTGTTTTGGTAAACTTCACAGTATTTCTCAGTCTCACTACCCAGCTTGTGTGAGACAGAAAGGCTAGAAAAAGCTGGAGTTAGGTATTTCCCTTTCCCCAGGTAGGTTAGGCTTTGGTAAACCCCAGCAAGTTAGGCTCTGGTCTAGCAGTTTCTCATGAGGGCAGGCTTTGTGAAGAAGAACAGAATGCTCCAACTTATTTCAAAATGGCTTATTTTCTCCACCCTGTTCCTGAAGCACAAGGGAATTTTTCTCTGATCTTCACTGTGAGAACTTTGTAATGTTCCTAGATGTAAAATTCACAGAAGTGTGAAGGCCCTGCTTTGAATAGGTCCCCCCATCACTGGAGTTTATAATACTCACAGACTTGTCCACACTGAACTTCCAGCAATGCATCTATTATAGCTCACATTTTCCTACCTCAGCACTGGTTCTCTTAGAGGTTTCTGCTCATGGGCTTCTACTCTAGTATGTTCTAATTCTCTGTATCTGCCTGTTTCTCCAATTTTTGAGGCAGTGGTTTGCCCTGTAACTTCACTGCTCTGTTGGATCAAAAAAGAGTTCTTGATTTTTCCATTTGTTCAGTTTACTTTAGATCGATTTTTTCAGATTTATTAGTTTACTTGTTAGGATGGGGTGATGACTTCTATGCTCCCTATAGGTTAGACTTGCAACCTAAAGTCTGGAATCCCTAATCTATGTAAATACATGAAAAATAAATAACTGATAACCATAATTATCTCTGGAGAGGGAAGGCAAAGGTTGGATTTGAGACTGATTATTAAGGGGACTTTAGCCATTATTTTATTTTATTTATTTTATGAATAGAGTGAATATACCAGTGCAATTAAAGATTGATAATAATAAAACACAATGAACAGGAACCAAAGTGTGGGGGAAGGATATAAGGGACTTGGAAACACAAGAGATAGAGATATTCAAAACAAAATGTCTGCCTTTTCTTTAAAAGCACTTTTTTTCTTATATATTTTAATCAGTATAAGTCCACACTATCATTTTACAACAAATCTAAGTGCATTTCTTTATTCCTATTTTTTCGTCATCCTCCACATCTAATCAGTGACTAACTTCAATCCCTTTTAATGACTAAAAACTTTTCTGATCCATCATACCCTCTTCATCTTCGCTGTTCATTTTAGTTCATCCTTCTTTTTAAAAATTATGGGTCTTTTGGTCTGGATTATTGCCACATTCTTATTAATATTCTCCCTGCCTTCACAACTTTTGCTGTTCATGTAACTTTCTATGTAGGTGTTGTCATTTACAATTTTCCCCCATAAAGACCTCAGTAGATTTTTTTAGATCAGGGATAATAAAGTCAGCACTTAGGTGTGAGTCTTAGTTCCCACGTTCTAGGAAGGCATCTCTGATTAATAACATTATTCTTTCTGGCCAATCCTGTGACCTCAGATTCTTTCCTAACATTATGATCCATGTGGCCATTGCATGATGACTGGGATCTGTATGAAGATGAAACCTATTATGCTTTCTTTCCCCAGAGAATTGCTGCATTTCTAATAGGTGTTTGTCTCTCTTAGTAAATATTTCTATATTGAGGAATAAAATGAGAGATTATTAGAAGCTTAAAGAATGAAGTTAAAGTTTTAGGACTATCTCATTACTGCATATTCTTTTAAGATAATTTACTCTGATTGTAAAAATCTAACAACCTAAGTCAAAATACATGACCAATAACTGACCATATTCTATTTTTCTTATTTTCCTAAAATATAGTCTGTTTGAAGTTGCATTCATTTGTACAGACTTATAAGTACTGTTGTTATTGAACCACAAGATGTTACCTAATTGTAAGTAGACAATGTCTAAATGGAAAAGAGAAAAATAAACAGAGACAGTCACAGGACATAGCAGTCAGGAGAACAATTAGGGAAAAGTGAAAAAGAATAGAAAAGAGTAATAAAGAACTTTATTCTGCACAAGTTTAAATGAAAGAAGTGGCAATGTGATGTGAACGAGATTATTTCAGAATAAGCCAAATACCCATAGAAAATTAGCTGTGGTTTGTCATAGGGGTGGACAAATAAATTGGGGACTTAACATGAATGTGAAAATGTCATGAAAATGACATTGAACAAGATGAGTAGCAAGAAAGATCTGAAGTAAAAAGAAGTATAATATTGAGTCAGAATTCTTAATAGGAAATTAATTTCTAAACACATGAGATAGAAAAAATGACAGAGGAAATGTGAAGAAATTAATGGGCCTGGAAGGAGAATAGTATGAAGAAATTGACATCAGAGATACTGAAAAGAGAACATTTGATATTATGAGTAAATTATTCAATACTTTCAGGAGAAAGATGAATTATCAAACACAAGGAAGTTTTTTTAGCAAATGCATTTTAAATTGATTTTATGTGGTTTAATTTCTAAATTTTCCATAAAGGCTGAGGAAAACATTCTCCAATTTGAATAACATTGTTTTTAGAAACAATTTTCTTCATACTTCAAGTAATTTTCTTACTTGTTTTATCTTATTTTAGGACCAATAAGGAGATTTCTTTCCGTAAAGTGTAGATATGGCATTTGAACCTAAACTAACTGCCATTCATCAATGCCATACCCAGATGCAGAGTCAACACCCGACACAGCAGTAGCACCTTCTGGATGAAGTATCTATATTCACCTTTGGTAATGTTAGTGGTTCCAGTTTCATGAGGTTCTTGAACTAACCTAGACTTGCAATTCATTCAACTGTTACTATTTTGTTATTACCGTTAATACATCATTTCAGGAATGAACACAATAATAGCTGGGCAGAAAAGCTGGATGGCCTGAACTTACCTCAGAAATTAAACAAAGAAAAAAACTAAAGTGTTTTTCTGGAGCAACTATAACATTAAATTTTTAGTGTTTGTCATACAATCATGCAAGGATAACAATGCGGTAGGAAATGAGAGTAAGTGTAAAACCAATAGTGTTAGCAACATTAGAGCCTACCAATATTGAGATTGATTTTTTTACACAGACTCATTAAATTACCACTGATCCCTTACATACTCAATCTTTAACATCCAACTGACCTATTTTTTCACCAAAAAAATTGAAAAAAAATATTAAATAAGAAAAAGTCAGTGTTTCCCAAAAGCATTACAGCATGATGATTTTGAAAACACTGTCCTCTGAGAGATGATAGCCCAAAAGTTAGGGTTCAATTAACCCAATTAGAGGTTGTGTGTTCATTCCAATAAAGTTAGAGGTAGCTGTGTATATAAGTGAGTATACATGGGTATGTCTATTTTCCCATTTCAACACTTTGCAATATGTGTTTGTGTTTCCATTTTCAATTCTTTTTAGAACTTTTCAGCAATATAGAGAAGATAGATAAAAACAAGAATGATTACTCAGAGCTTCTTGAAGATGGAATAGTCTAAAACTCACATTTGTGCTAAAATGATAGTGAGTTTATGGCACAAACAATAAAATAAAGAGAAACAGACTGCATTTCAAAACCAAGTAGGTTTAGATGTTACCTGACTAAAATTAGTATTGGGGATAACATATAATTCTGTATATTGTATGCATCTGTCTAAGTTCTACAACGGGAATTTTGGATATTTAAAAATGAGAAAAAGATAATTAATAGTTTAAGATATAAATAATTACTTTCAATGAAATGACAAGGTTTGGTGAAGGAACACAGGAACACAAAAGCTGGGTCTTAAGGAATGAAATAACTGGATTTACAGCATTGTCTTCTTGACAGGCAATTCTGTTTGATTTTGATAGCTGATGCTGCCAAAGTAATTTACATGAGAAAATGCAAGTTATTCTTCTGTGGTATTTTGGACACTTAATGTAGTTGTTCAGTGTAGAATAACATACACCTTGATTGGGTGACTATGGGTGGCCATTACTTTTGTATTTGGTTGGGAAGTTAAAAGGTAAGAATGGTAATTGTATTTTTGAATAGCAATTAGCTTAGGTTTACATACATTTTATGGATTAAAATAGCATGTATATAAGTCTTATGAAAAGATAAAATGAACACAGAAAATGTATACAATAAGCAAAGAAATATCCTAAAAACCCATTATAATATGGAAAATGTTGGTATCATTTTTCTGGATCACAAAACTTAACCACTTATTTTGTTAGTATTTAAAATATTTCTGGAATATGTTCTAATAATGTGACTCTCATACTAGCTAGAATTATCACATTTAATTCCAAAATAAATATTGAATCTATGAAATTCCCTTCACGTTCACCATTATCCTAGTCTAAATCACACCACATATCTTCTGAACTGATACACTATCTTATTAAATTGTCAAACTGCTTCCATGCTTACCATTTGTCTATTTATTCTTCACTCTATAAACAGGGTAAACTTTTTAAAAATATGTAAATCACACCACTGGATCATATTATTCAGTTATTCCTGACTATAATTGATATAAAATCCAAAGTCTATCGTGGTGTAATATTTTCTAAATGGTCCAGCCAAACTTACTCTGGGTCATCCCAGAGTAATTTGATCATCACAAACTGTATTAAAGTCAGTTCCTAACACTTAAATCCTTTTTTTTTTTAACCTTAGTGTCATGTTCTTGCTCTAGACTACTCTTCTTATTGTGTCTCGATGGCTGTTTCTTTATTATTCCTTAGGTCTTCACTTCAATGTCAGCTCCTTGCAAAATCCTTACCCAATTATTTATACAGAGTTTTTCTTCCAAGCTATTTTAGTATATTTTTTATCATAGCATTTTATTTCATTGCATTTACAACAATTTGTAGGCTTTATTAGTTGTACTAGATTGTTTTCTCCATAAAAGGAGGATCTAGCATTGTAGACACCTCGTCACATGATATTTAAATTACTGAAAACAGAGTTTAATATGAAATATTAAAAACAGAGAAAACAGAAATGTTACATATGGAGAACAATAATAAGCATTAGAGTCGATTTGTCATCAGAAATAAAAGAAGCCAAAAGACAACAGAACAATATAGTTAGTGCCAAAAGAATAACTGTTAGCTCAGAATTCTATATTCAGGAGACATACACTTTAAGAATAAAATAAAAAATTAGAACATTTTCTGATAAAAGAAAACTAAGAGAAGCTTTCACCAGCTAACTTCTAACACAGATATGCTAAAAAGACTTCTCCAAGCTGAAGGGAACCATACCACATAGAAATTTGTATCTTCATGAAAAATGAATAACATTGAAAATATTAATATGTAGGTAAATATGACATGTTATCATGTTATTTTTTCTTAATATCTTTATAATAATTATGATTATGTATAGTGGAAATTATAGCATTGTTTGTAAAATGTATAGCATTTATAAATATAGTACAAATGACAACTATAGCAGAAAAGAACAAGTTGACAGTAAATGAATCTCATTTGAAGATCTTCACATATTACATAAAATATTAATAGTACAATATAAGCTTTAAATGGACTATGAAAAGTAATTGCTAAAAATATGCAATGAGATATAGCAGGAAAAAACCAATAAATCAAATTAAAATGGAATTCTAAAACATATTCAAATAATCCAAAACAAACAAAAAAAAACTTTAAAAAAGTACAGAAAAACTCAGAGGAGAAAAATAGAACTTTACAATAAAAAAAAAGTTAAATCTAGTAATATCAGAATTCACATGAAATATTAATGAACTAAACATTCCATTAATGGCAGAGATTAAAAGCATAAAGGTGTTAAAAACATAACCCCATGGTAAGCTCTCTAAAATAGGCACACTTTAAATGTAAAAACACAGATAGGTTCAATTTAGATGGACTGAAAAATATGCCATGTAAACATGAAGCACAAAAAAGCTAGCATGAGGGAATTAATATTTATATTAATACAAAAACAGAATCCATGATAAAGAGTTTATTAAAGAGGGACATTTAATAATGATAAAGAGTAAATTTATCAAGAATAGGAAACAACCATAAATGTTTGTAGTCAATAGAGGTGAAAAATATACAAGGGGGCTTCCAGTCTGGACTAAATGGCATATATTAATACTTGTTTCTCCCTGCTCTTCTCTTCTAAGTGTAGCTACAAAGCCTGTAACTAATGCAATAGGTAGCCACAGGAGAACTAGGGAAGAAGGAGAGAGGAAAGCAGGTTTGTTAGGAACCCTAGGACTAGAGGACCAACATAGCAGGAGAGCATTTTATGAACCCCGCCTAGTAGAATAAGGTGTCATAGGCCTAGCATTTCCCAATGTCCAACCTTGCAACAGATGGCTATTTATGTAAGTTTGTTTGTCCATCAGCTAGAACTAGAATCCTGATGAAAACATCAGGTGAGTTCAGCAGCACATGCCACAACTAGCACATGGCCCAGGAAGCCTCTCTGTCCTTGTGAGTCTTAGACTCTCCTCTCTCACTGAGAGACATGGGCATGGATGGACAGCACTGGCAACGGGGATTTCACTACAAAAAGTGCCCATCCTGGAAAGCCTCTTTGTTTACATGAAATTGGGGGCTCGTATCCCTGCTCAGAGACACTGGGTGTCCAGGCAGATACTGCAAGAGAAATTGGGCTGCAACAAAAGGCCTGGCCTAGGAACACACTTCAACCCTAAGGATCTGAGACTACCCTCCCTCACTGAAAGAAACCTGGAGCAATAGCAAGGATTCCACTAAAAAAGCGCCCTGGCTCAGGAAGCTATATCGTCCATGTAGCCCTCAAATCCCAATATTCAGAGACACGTATAAAATGCATCCCAACACAAGAAGCATCTACTGCTGGAAGCATTCTCCTTTTCCCACTGGTAGAAGACGTCCTATCTTAACAAGTTGCAAAACTTGGAAGTACTTACCTTCTCCACTTTGAGGCTCTACTCCTGTGCCAAGGCACCCATCAGCGTGGGAACAATGGCAAAGGCAGCCTGCCATAAAAAGCAGCCTGGCTCAGGATGCCTCTTTTTCCCCAACTGCCTGAGACACACCACTCCCACCTAGAGATACCATGTTGGAAGGGGTTGGCACTGATCCAGAAATAGGACCCAGACTCTCCTAATATAGTAGACAAAATGCGCAGGATACAATAGAAAGTAACCTGCCATACCAAAAACTAAAAAATTTAGTTTGACATAGAAAATCATTTGATGCCAACACTGAGATAAATCAGATGCTGGAATCATCTGCCAAATATTTTAAAGTAGCCATTAGAAAAATACTTAAATACACATTGCAAATAGTTTTTAAACAAGTAAAAAGGCAGAAATGCTGAGTAAAGAAATAGAAGTTAAAAAAACTCTATGAAAATTATATAATTGGAAAACACAATAACAGAAACAAATAATTCACTGGATGGGCTTGATAGTACAGTAAACTTAAGGACAGATCAATAATTTCTGCAAAAAAAAAAAAAAAAACTGGCTGAAAACACATAAATAGAGCCTGCGAGACCTGTGGGACAATAACAAAAGATACAAAACTTGTACCATTAGATTCCCAGAGGAAAGGCAAAAGAGAGTGAAGCTGAAAGAATATTCAAAGAAATAATGGCTGAAAACTTCCTAAATGTGGTAAAATAAGACTACAAATTCAAGAAACTAAGTCAATCCCCCAAATAGTAAAACTAAAGAAGTGCACACCAATAAACACCATAGTCACATTTCTGAAAACTAAAGACAAAGAGAAAAATATCTTATAAGTAAAAAACTTATGTCAGGTAATACCATCTTATACTCAGGAAAAGTTAAAGGAATTTAAATGGAAATGAGATTTCCACATTTTGCTTGAAGTGCTAAATATTAATACCAGTAGACTGTGATAAAATCACAGTAATACTTAGAGCAATCACTATAAAAACAATAAAAAGAGATACACTCAAAACACTACATAAATAAAAAATAATTCTAAGAATTGTTCAAATAACCAACAAAAGAAAAAGAGGTAAAAGAAACAGAAGACACAGAAAATAACTAATAAAATGGCAGACTTTAGCTATAACATATCAATAATTACATATAAATGGTCTAAATATACCCAATTAAAAGGCTCAGACTGGTATAGTGGATAAACAACAATAAAACATGACCTACTACACGCTGCTTACAGGAACTCTCTTTAAATTCAAGAAAACATTTAGCAAATTGATTCCAATAATGTATAGAAAGAATCACATACTATGAATTAAATGGGAATTATTTCATGTATGCAAGGCTGCTTCGACATTTCAAAATTAACCAATATAAGTCACCATAATAACAATGACAGAAGAAAAATCATATGATAATATCAATTGATGTGGGAAATGCATTTGAAAAATCCAATACCCATGCATGATGAAAACTCATAATAAATAGGATTAGAAGGACATTACCTTTACTTGACGAACAGCATCTCCAAACACTTTCTGCTAACATTATAGTGACTGTGCAAGACTGATGCTTTCCCTCTAAGACCTGGAACACAGCAAGAATGTCTGCTCTCTTCACTTTTTTTTACACATAGTATTGGGACCTCTAGCCACTGCAATAAAGAAATAAAGAAACAAAAGTAAAAGAAAAGCTTAGAAAGGATGAATGTAAACTGCTCTATTTTCAGATGCCGTGATTGTCTAGCTAGAAAATCTAAAGGCATAGACGAAAACATTCCTAGAACAAAGAAGATAGTTCAATCAAGATTGCTGGATACATGATCAAAAAAAGAAAAATCAATCGCATTTCCAACTATTAAAAGTAAACATGTGGAAACTAAAATTAAAAACACAATGCCGTTTAGAATGATTCCAAAGAAAGATAAATATTAGGTACACACTTAAAAGACCTAATATGCTCATGAATTGAAAAAAATCATCATAGTCAAAATGCCAATTCTCTCTAAATGAATCTATAGGTTTAATGCAATTCTATCATAATTCAAGCAAGTTGTTTTTCTTTTTTTAAATGGCACCCTTATAAAACTTATAAGGAAAGGCACAGCCCTAGGATAGTTAAAACAACCATGAAAAAAGAATAATGTGTGTGGGGAGTATCACTCTATCAGATATTAAGTCTGACTGTACAGCTACAGCAAGTAAGACTACGGTACTGGTAGATCACAGGGACAGACTCATGGAACAGGGTAAAGAACACAGTAAGAATAGACTAACAAAAATATACTCAGCTGATTTTTGACAATGGTGTAAAAGCAACTGAGCGGAGGAGAGGTTAAAAATAAAAATGATGCTGAAGCAATTACATATCCCTAGGCTAAAACATGAAATCCAGGCTCAGGGGGCTTTGTCACTGGCGATGGGGCACGCTTCTCACAGCCGTCCGCCAGCGGCCTGTGGGCGGGGCATCACTGGCCGCCTCTTCCAGTGAGCCGAGCTTTTGGGTCTGCTGTGTGGCGGAGACTGGGGTCAGAGACTGCTAGTGCGCCCCACATCAGGATGGGCTCTCCTACAGCCGGGAGCGGAGTCTGGTCTAGGTGATGCCAGATGTGGGGTGCAGTGGCTGTTCCTTAGGGATGCAATCAGCAGCTTTGAGAGGCGGTCTTGAAGGATGTGTATGAAGATGCTTGCGGGGGCCAGAAAGCATCTTTGCTGAGCACTTACCAGGACCTACTGAGGAAGCTCTTCTCCACAGCCTTTGTCAGTTAAATGAGTCCCCTTCCCACAGTGGCTGTAGTCTGGGAAGGGTACAATGCAGTCTGCACCTCGAGGGCCATGACAGGACACATTAACTTAGCTGAGGCCCCTCACAGGACCATACAGGGAGAGTTCAAAACATCACCCATGCCAGTAACTCCATGGAGGGGCACTAGAGAAAGATCCAGCTGTGGTTCTAGAACAGCGAGCTGGTGAACTGGACAGACGGGGCCATCACAGCAGCATCTACCCAGCCTGAGGTGGGATCAGGCTGTAATTGGCCACCCTGGGGTCCGACCAAGACCAACAACCTCTGTCAACAAGAGCTCAATCTCACACCCATATCCGTCTCTCTCAGATCACTCCTCTTTCCACCTTCTACCCCACCTCATATATCAGAGGGGTTTGAACCACCAACGTGATGTGCCTTTCTGTATCCTAAACCAGCATAAAATTGACCCAAATCCTTTCGGTAGCAAAGTGTCAACCTTCCGAGTGTCTTCAAAAATGGATAGTGTAAACTCTCTTTTCCCAAAGAGGAGACGTTAAAATTCGCTGTGCCAAACAAAACAAGACAAAACAGTAGCAAAACAATAACAAGAACAAAAACCATGAAACTCAAACATTATACTTAATACAACAATTAATTCAAAAATAAATCATGGACCTGAATGTAAAAGACGAAACACTAAAAGACTACATACGAAAAATATTCCAAATTCATGGTTAGGCAAATAGTTCTTAGGCTGAACACCAAAATAATAAAACATAAAAGGAAATATTGATTAATTGGACTTCATCAAAATGAAAAACTTTTGCTTCGTGAAAAACCCCTTGAAAAAGATTAAAAAGCAAATTAGGAGAAAATATTTACAAAATATATATTTTACTAAGGACTCATGTCAATACTATATAAAGAACTCTTAACCTCAAAAGTAAAAAAAAAAAAAAATTCCAATTACAAAATGGACAAAAGACACAATAAACTATTCCACATTTGTTTTTGGGTTTTTTTTTTGTTGTTGTTGTTGTTGTTTTTATTTTATTTTATTTTATTTCAGCATATTATGGGGGTACAGATGTTTAGGTTATGTATGTTGTCCTTGCCCCCCTCCCCCCCAAGTCCGAGCTTCAAGGGTGTCCATCCCCCGGATGGTGCGCATCCTACTCTTTGTGTATGCATACACCCATCCCCTTCTCCCTCCTTCCCCCTCTCCCCTGCCCGACATCCAATAAATGTTATTCTTATACATGCACTTATGTGTTGATCAGTTAATACCAATTTGATGGTGAGTACATGTGGTGCTTGTTTTTCCATTCTTGGGATACTTCACTTAGTAGAATGTGTTCCAGCTCTATCCAGGAGAATACAAGAGGTGCTATATCACCATTGTTTCTTAAAGCTGAATAGTACTCCATGGTATACATATACCACATTTTATTAATCCACTCATGTATTGATGG
>RJWJ010027517.1:0-22188 GCA_004363605.1 Indri indri
AAATTGGAATGTCAACGATATCAGCTGTCGAACTTTGTACTTAAAGAGATCGGACATTTCATACTTAATAACAGTATTTGGAGGCAGGACTCTTAAAGAGGTAACTAAATTAAATGAAGGCATTAGGTTGGGCCCTAGTCCAGTATGACTAGTGTCCTTATAAGAGAGTAAGACATACAGAGACACCAGGGGCACGCGTACACAGAGGGATTGCCTTGTGAAGAGGCAGCAAGAGGGCAGTCATCTGCGAGCCAAGGAGAGAGAACTCAGAGAAAACCAACTCTGCCATCACCTTGATCTTGGGCTTCAGAATTGAAAGAAAATTAATTAAAATTATTTTTTGTTATTTATTAATAAGTAAATAAAAATTAATTTCTGTTGTTAATTAATTTCTCTATATTATTTTGTTACAGCATTCCCAGCGAACTAATACAATTACCCATTCGCTTACTGATGGACATTTGAGAATTTTTTTTAATTTGTTCTAGCTTTGGCTTTTATCAATAAAGATAGTTAGGCTAGCCGGGTGTGGTGATGCACACCTGTAGTCCCAGCTACTAGGAGGCCAAGGTGGGAGGATCACTTGAGCCCAGGAGATTGAGGCTGCAGTGAGCTATGATTGCACAACTGCATTCTAGCCTGGGCAACAGAGCAAGACCCTGTCGCAAAACAAAAACAACTTACTATTGAAGACCAAAGTTAAAAAAAAAAAAAAAAGCTACAGTTGCTGTGAACATTCAAATACAAGTATTTCTGTGGACATATGTTTTTATTCCTCTTAGGGATATGCCTACAAATGAGATGGCTGTGTCTATCTACATAAGTGCTTATTTAGCTTTATAGAAATTTCCACCCTGTTTTCCGAAGTGTTTTTAACATTTTGCATTCCCACTAGCAATGCATGGGAGTTCTAGTTGTTTCACAACTTCAATGACTTGGCAGTCTTGAAATTTTGTCATTCAAATGAGTATGTACTGGTGTCTCATTGTGGTTTTAATTTATATTTCCAGTATGATTAATAATGTTGAGTATATTTTCACATTTATTTATCATTCATGCATCTCCTTTGGTGAAATGTGTTCAAAATTTTGTCCTTTGTTAAATTGGGTTTGTATCTTATTATTACTACAAGGGCTACTTTTTAAAAATAAGGATACCAGTTATTTATCATAGGTATTTTAGAAATATCTTTTCCTAGGCTATGGCCTGCATTTTCACTTTCTTAAATGTGTCTTTTTAACACAAAAGCTTTTAATTCAGATAAAGTCCAGATTTATTGAATTTTGACTATGTCATTTGGAAAAAAATTTTGTCTAACCAATTTTCCCTCATATACTCATGTATTGTCCTCTATGAGGTGTACGTATTTAATCTGACATTATTTTGATTCATTTTGACTTAATTAGCAAATGATTCAAGTTTTGAACCTTTTTTGTTATTTTATTTTTTATGTATATGTCAAAATTTTTCAGAACAATTTGTTGAAAATTTTATCCTTCAGTCTTGAACTACTTTGGCAGTTTTGTTGAAAATAAATTGACAATATGTGTGTGGCTCTATTTTCAGACTCTATCCTCTTGCTATGTCTATCCTTTTATCAATACTATACTTTTGATTAGCATAGCTCTATAAAAATTCTTAAGATAAAATCTTCCAAATTTGTTATTCTTCCAAAAATTTGTCTTGGGTATTCTCAATCCTATGCATTTTCATATGAATACTGGAATCAGCTTGTGAAGTTCTCAAAAAAAAAAATCTCTAGGAATTTGATAATTGTGGGAACCTGTGGAACATTAGGAGAAAATTGACGAATTACAATATTGAGTCTTTAGATCCAGAAATGCATGTCTCAGCAATGTTTTATAAGTGTTTTGTAGTTCTTGAAAGTATTTTGTTAAGTGTATTTCTAAATATTTCAAACTTTGATACTACAGTAAATGATATAGTTTTTCAATTTCCAAACATTCTTTGTATATTGACCTTTTATCCTGGGACCTTGGCTAATCTCATTTATTAGATCTATTAACTTTTCAGGTAGGTAACTAACAATTTTATAAATAGATGTCATCTATAAATAATGACCATAGTGGCTCTTCCTTTATAATCTGCACACCATTTATTTTTTTTATGTCATTGGCACATACGCTCAATGCAATGTTACATGCAAGTTGTGAGAGTGGACATCCCTGCCTTAATCCCAATATTGCAGGCAAAGCATTCAGATTTTCACTATTAGATATGACATTAGGTTTAGGTTTTTAATAGCCATCCTCTATCAGGTTGAGGAAACCTCTTTTAGTTCTGACACCAGTTATCCAGAGTTAGCATCAGTCTCCACAGGTTTAATGGCTCAGTCCGCCACAAGACTGCCCACATTTCAGATGTCAGCCGAAAGTCTCAGGGGCCACCTGCACCTCTGACCAACTGGGTGTAATTTGGGGGGTTCCTACGGCCCCTTTACGTTTGATAATTTGCTAGAATGACTCACAGAACTCAATAAAAGTGCTGTCTATACTTAGGATTCCAGTTTGTTATAAAAGATAAAACTCAGGAATAGCCAAATGAAAAAGATGCATAGGGCAAAGTTTGGGAGGGTCCCAGATGTGAAACTTTCATCCCCTCTCCCTACAGAGTCGAGGCACCTCACCCTCCTGGTACACCAATGTTCACCAACCAGGAAACTCCTCCAAGCCTGTGTCCAGTTTTGATCTAGGGTCCCCCTTTGTAGTCATGATTAATTAAATCACAATCACATGACTAAATTCAATCTCTGGCCCCTCTCCTCTATCCAAAAATGAATCTGGCTAAAAGTTTCAATCCTCTAACTACAAGGTTAGTCATTCTAGTGACCAGTCCCCATTCAAACGTTTTTTACGGGCCCACCATAAATCACCTCTTTAGTAAAAGACACTCCTGCCAGGTGCATGCCCGTAGTCCCAGCGACTTGTGAGGCTGAGGCAGGGACCACCAGGTTACCTAAGGAGGGGTGAACTGGCCCAGGTTAGGACTGGAGCAGGTAAAAACTCCCGTGCTGGTCAATAGTGGGATCGTGCACGTGAACAGCCACTGCACTCCAGCTTAGGCGACATAGCAAGACCCCGAATCTCTTTCTGTATGTATGTATACACACTAAATAAATAAATACATATTTTTAAAGACACTCCTCTCACTCGAAGAATTCCAAGAATTGTGAAACTGTACGCCAAGAACCTGGGACAAAGTTCTATACATATTCTTTATTATACTATACCTTCTATTTAACATAGATTAAGTTAATAGATTTTCAATCATTAAACCTACCTTATGTTCCTAATCTCCCTAGTATATAACTGATTGTCTCTCTCTCTCTCTCTCTCTCTCTCTCTCTCTCCATATATATGTGTCAGATTTAATTTGCTAAAACTTTGTTAAGGTTTTTTTGCCTCTACGTTCATGAATATTGGTTTGTGGTTTTCTTTTAGTATCACTACCTGGTTTTGCTAGCAGGGTAATAATGGCTTTACACAATTAGTTGAGAAGTGTTCCATCCTTATTATTTTTCTGGAAGAGTTTGATAGAGTATGAATTATATGTTCATTACATATTTGGCAGAATTCATTAGTTGAAGCCATCTTGGTCTGAAGTTTTCAGTAGGAAGGCTTCTTACATTTATACCCAGATTTGTACTACTAGCAGTCTGGAAATACTAATTAAATATCTTTAACAGAGGATTTTTCGGATTATCTGTTTCTTCTTGAGTAAGCCTAGTTGGTTGGTATCTTTCAGGAGATTTTTGTTCTCTAAATTTCAATTTATTGAGAAAGAGCTGTTTAAAATAATCACATTATTTATGATGTTTCAAAGTATCTACTACTATACCATCTTTCCTTGCTCCTATTTGTAATATGTGATTTTTGTCTTTTTCTCTGATATGGCTAGAGGTGTATCAATTTTACTAATTTATTCAAAGTACCTGATTCAGAGGTTCATAAATTTTCTTGAAAAACTAAATGAAATAACAAAGCATATGAAACTGGTTTTCAGTACACTGAACATCAGACAAATAGTGATCTATAAAGACAAACAAATGATATGATAATAAGGACCCTGGCTTCCATGTTAAAAAATAACAAAAGAAGAGAAATGAAATCCAATAAAAGCAAAAGATAATAGTAAAGGTCAGAATGGGGAAAAAAGAAAGAAACAAAGCAGAGAAATTAATGAAACCAAGTGCTTTAACAACATCAACAAAACTGATGAATCTCTACAGTTAAACCAATCAGGATTAAAAGAGAAATATAGACACTACCAGTATCAGGAATAAGAGAGGTGGCATCACTATGAATTCTACAGGTATTAAAATAATAATGAGAGAATATTTTGAAAAATGTGACTACTTAAATGAAGTGGACAAACTCCTTGACAAAAACAATCAAAGCTCATTCTAGAGACAGAAAATAGATAGGTAAGTAGATAAACAGATAAGATGGACAAACGTATATATAACTTGTACAGCCCTCTATCTACCATGGAAATTAAACTTGTAGTTAGAAACTTTCCCACAAAACAAATTCCAGGCCCAGATAGCATCCCTGGTGAAGTCTACCAAACATTTAAAGAAGGCATAAAGCCAATTGTGAAGAATTCTTCACAAACTCTTCCAGAAAGAGCATTTCTTGAAGAGCAAGGAATACTTCCCAACTGATTATGTAAAGCCAGAATTATGCTGATACCAAAGCCAAATCTAGGCATTAAAGAAAATCAGACACTAATGTCTTTCATGAACATAGATGCAAAAATCTTCAAAAAAGAAAAAAAATTCAACAATACATTAAATGAATAATACATCATGACCAAATGGGGATTATCAGAGAAATGCAAGGTTGGTTTAACATTTGTAAATCAGTCAATGTAATTCACCATTAAAAGGCTGAAAAAAGTAAAGAAAAACACATATGATTATGGTCACCAGAGTCCAAGAAAACTCCGCACAAATTCCTACCTCCTTATATTTTTTACCTTTGTATAGCTCCCTTCCACCTTTTACTGGAATTAGTCAGTTACCTATAGAATATATCAGAAATGAGGGCACATCACTTTCATGTTTAGGTAATGACAGATACTGTGGGTTGGTTATTATATGAGTTCTCTCCTGGATCACTTGCTTTGGAAATATTTTTCTTTTTTTTTTTTTTTTTTTATTTCAGCATATTATTGGAACTATTTTTCTACGGTGGAATACACCTAGCAAAAGTACAAATGAAAACAAATAAACTACTGAAACACAGAACAAGATGAATCACTAAATGATTATATACAGTTAAAGAAAACAAATACATTACAGTACATATTAAATTACTCTCTACATATAAAATTGTAGGAAATGCAAACAAAACTACAGTGACAGCAGATCAGTAGTTGTCTAGGGATGGGTGAGAGGGAGGGAGAGATTATAAAGGGAATCGGGAAAATTTTGGTATTACAGGTGCAAATGTGTATCAAAACTTATCAAACTGTACACTACAAATATGTACAGTTTATTGCAGAAAATATTTAGATTAACTGTTCTGACAGTGACCTTAGCCATAGGAGACACAGGTATAGGAGTCCTGAGAATTTATGCAAACCCTAATAGCAAAGCCATAGTAATGGAAACGTGCGGATATACCTTTAGAAGGGTCAGTTCCCCATCGTTTGCTGCAGTTCCCCAACTCCCTATTAATCAGTGTCTGTGTACCGATTATGATTCCTATCTGGGCCTTTCAGAGGACAGCCAGTAACATCTTCCTACTGAATAACAAACTTCAGGAATCTGGGCAGGTCCCAGGGGATCAAGGTCTACTCAAGAGGCCTGGGGAATATGAAAAATCCTCTCAGAACAAGGGACCCAATTCATGTTGCTCCCAGATACTCTAGAGATTGTCACAACACACATCCAATGTTTTGGGTGACCCCAGTCACACAAATAATGTTGGCATATTGACCACAAGATTAGGCCCATGAAGACTGGTATTCTTCCCAAAGAGAGTTTAAGCAGCAATGCAAGTTATGCTGACACTAGAACAAGAGCTATTCTCTGCCACCCTACTATCATCTCTGACACACAAATCGTTGCAGCTCTCACAAAAGCTGATCATCCCTTCATACTGGCTTAGCTCAATTCCGTTTTCAATCCAACCCATAAAGTGAACAGAATCCCCAAGATTAAAGGTAGTCTAAAAATTAAGGCATCTGTTGCAAAACCAGAACAGTATGAGGCAGGTAATTGCAGGTTAGATATCTTAGAGGCCGGATAAATCCACCACAAGTGCCATATGAGACCAACAAAGTCCATGAAGAGGGGAAACTTTCTGTACAAGTGGCCAGCAGAACAAAGATCCCATCCTCCTGGACAAAACTGGGTCACGCTCATCACATTCATGCTTAAACCAGCCAGAGGGGAAGGAGGGTGTGAGAATCCTCAATGGGCTCAGACTACTGACAATCCCTCTAGGGGAAGGACGAGTACAGAGATCTGCCTTGTGAAGCATGCTGAGGTGACTTATACACTGTGCAGGACTCGAACAGTGCAAAGATAGATGGCTTCTGTCAGAGGCACTGGCAGTGATATAACTCCAGCAAGGGTCCTGGGCAGTTTAGAAAGTGCAACATAGCCCCAGAATGCTTCCCACATAGCTGGCATTCAGAAGAATCTTCTCAGGGTATATGTTCGAATGTATGAAGTTCAACTTCTGGCTGATGGCTACACACAGCTACTCTTGAAGCTTCTCTGTGGTGTGAGTCATGTTGAACAAGGAGATGGCATATTTCCTATACTAAGGCCTTTCTCCACTGTGAATTTTCCAATGGCGGATGAGGGAAGCCCTTTGCCTGAAGGCCTTCCCGCATTCACTGCACTTATATGGCCTTTCTCCTGTGTGAATTCTATGGTGTTGAACAAGTACATGTTTGTGGCTAAAGGCTTTTCCACATTCGCTGCACACGTAAGGCTTTTCACCATTATGAACCCTTTGGTGTGCAATGAGGTCAGAGCTTTGGCTAAAGAACTTCCCACATGCAATGCACTCATAAGGTCTTGCTCCAGTGTGAACGCTCCAGTGTTTAATGAGTCTGTATTTGTGACCAAAGTATTTCCCACATTCACTGCACTCATAAGGCCTTTCTCCAGTGTGAATACTCTCGTGCTGAACAAGTGTGGATTTGTGGCTGTAGGCTTTCCCACATTCACTGCACTTGTAAGGCCTTGCTCCAGTGTGTACTCTCTGGTGTACGATAAGGTTAGAGCTATGGTTAAAAACTTTGCCACATATGCCACACTCATAAGGCATTTCTCCAGTGTGGATTCGCTGATGCTGAGCAAGTATAGGTTTGCGGCTAAAGGTTTTCCCACATTCACCACACTCATAAGGCCTTTCTCCAGTGTGGACTCTCTGGTGCTGAACAAGTGAGTCTTTGCGGCTAAAGGCTTTCCCACATTCGCTGCACTTATAATGTCTTTGTCCACTGTGAAAGGCCTCCTCACCCTTGGTATTACCGTGAGGCTTCCACTCACTGTGAGGGGCATGGTGCTGGAAAAAGCTTGAGCTGGTTGAGAAGTCCTTACAGCCCTCCCCTGTCATAAAAGGCATCTCTGATGGTTGGACAGGGCAGCTGTTAACAGGAAAGGCCCTGCTGTCACCTCTTCTGAAATGTCTCCCTTCACTGTGCTGCTTCTGGTGCTGGTGAAGGTTTGTACTGAACCAGAACTGTTTCCCACACGCCACACACTTATACGGTTTCTGCCCAGGGTATGTCTCCTGATGCTCAGCCAAGTGCAAAATGTCCTTCAAGACCAGGCCACATGTCTCACAGGTGTGAAACTTCTTGGCAGAAAAGCCTTCGTTGGGAGTCTTCATCTGTGACAATCCTTCTCTAGAAATGTTCTGCTCAAAAGGTATCTCCTCACACTCCATTCCGTGACAACCTGAAAGCAGAGAAATGCTGTGAAATATTGACGCAGATGGGAGGCAGGCATCCTAATCACAAACGTGTGTCTAACACAACTAAGATCAAGGTCATAGGACTGCCGTCAGGACAAGGGGCCCACATTCAAGTTGAATAAAGGTCTGCTGTGCAATAACTGGTTTCTAAAGGTCATAGAATGGAGGAGGCCTTGACTGGGAGAGGACAGAAGTGTGGGATACAGAACAGGAAAAAGAGGCAAGGTCTTCAATAAAGTCATTCACAATCGGATTTCCTTGCTGCTGGGGACAGGTGAGAGCTGTGCAGAAGGTACATGTGTGCCCAAGAAAATCAAATTACTACTGACTAGCTGGTGTTTAAGAGCTACTTTGGTTACGTGCACATCTCATGACACATTAAGTATAGGCCCATGCTGGAGAGAACCGCAGAGGGAGAAGTGGAGAGCAACAGGTGAGACACGGAGGCAGAGGTGTGGAACAGCCAGAGGCCAAAGGTCAGAACATAAAAGGCAAGTATGTAAATGGGTAAGTGGACAGAAATAAAGTGTGACCAGTGGCCCTGACACAAAAACAATTGAGGGCACAGAGAGGTTATGGAGTGATTTGAACCCAACCCTGATGCCACCCCTATCCCCAGCTCCTACTCACCAGGGCCACTCCCACCTAGAGTCTCTCTAGCAATGGCTGGAGTCACGTCCACCCAGTCAGGTACCCAGGGCTCACTGCCCTGCTCCAGTGAGGCAATTACATGAGACATGGAAGATGCCTGTCCTAAGGGACATACAAGATAGGTGAATGGCCAGCACTGGTCTGGGTGACCCACCCCACAGAGAAGAAAACTAAATATTATAAAAATAATCTCAAAGTAGGGTCTTGCAGGAATGGCCTGGTGGTCTCGGCAAGCAATAACCATAATCGTTCTTACACAATTCCTGGCACAGGCGGGCCACGGGAAATGGCAGCTAAAGGAAAGCGGCAGAAAACTGAGGTACAGAAGTGCCATGAATATGGATAGAGGCATCCAGTCAGGGAAAGGACAAGATAAATATGCTCTACTGGGCAAACTACAGGACACTTGACTGCTGGATTCATCCATGCAAGCCTGCTCTGGGACAGCAGGTATTCAGAGTGCTCAGGAATGGGAGGCAGCAGTGCACACAGCCCAGGATCAGGCCCCATATCCACAGCACCCACTCCAGGAACTGGGGAAGGAGGTAGTGCCCATGGCTCTTAAGTTAGAAATACAAGGCCGCCCACAGAAAACAGGGAAGAGCAGGGCCCAGTCCGGGACACTGGGGTGGGTGTGATGGCCTTACCCAGTGAGGCCATAAGTGCAAAGTTCTCCAGCATCACGTCACGGTACAGGAGCCTCTGAGCCTCATCCAGGAGCTGCCACTCGTCCTGGGAGAAGTACACAAACACGTCCTCAAAGTTCACCTGCCCCTGCCACAGTGGAGAAAGGCAAGTCGATGAGCAGCCTCTCTCCCAAGGACCCCCCTGCATGCTCCACACATCTACCTGTACACCCTCCTACCTCACTCTTCAACTTGGAGGAAATACCAGGACTGGGTACCATTGGTGTCTTCTCTCTCCTCATGGTCACATCGATCACTGTGTCCACCCACAGCAACCACAGGCAAGTGGGCAGGAAAGCACCAACTCAACTCTAGGCATAGGACACACGGCCCCACCCTTGAGTTGCTAAACTCCTGATATCCACACTGTAAGTTACTTCTACCACCTTTCTGCCAGCTAGTTCCTCTGGGGTTGCTACGATCATGCTTACCAGACAACCAAAGTCGGGTTCACTTTTCTCCCTTAACCCCAGGGGCTGTCAGTACACACTTTTTTTCCACATGGACATCACTCTTGAGGTCACATCTGTCTCACAACTCGGGCCCTCCACCTAGTCGGTGGCCTCCACCATCACCTTCCTGGCTTACTAATTGCACCACCACTGTGATGTGAATGTTCTCTCTCCTAAACTCCAGTCTCTATAGAATCATCTTCATCCTGAACTCCTCCACAGAACTCCAGTTGTATGTGCCGTGCAGCCCACTTGACACCTCCACTCAGTGTTCTCTGGAACATCTGACTCTTCACATGGCCGCAAATAAACTCTTGATACCCACACTGAAAGTTATTTCTACCACTGACTTGCCTATCTCTGCTGATAAATGGACAAGTCAACAGTAGTTCATAAGGCCAAAAACCTTGGGGTTACCTTTTTTCCTCTCACATCAGTAAATCTGATCCAATCACTTCTCCTATCTACATAGCCACTCCTCTGGCCTATCCATTATCTCCACTAATCTGGAATTTTGTAGTAGCCTCCTCCCTGGTCTCCCTGCCTCCATCATAAGCCTCACCGCATACCATCTGTTCCACTTGGCATAAAGAGGAGGCCATTAAGAGCTAGGTCAGACCACATCCCTCCTCTGCTCCACACTTCACCTGGTCAGACCACTCTCAGAATACAGTTCTACCTCCTCAGCCAGTCATTTCAGGCCTGACTCCTGCCCCCCTGCTCTTAGTTCCTATCAGAGGTGGCAGAGCCCTGCCGCTTCTTGAAAATTCCAAATCTCAGTCTCACCTCCAAGTATTTGCACAAGCTGGCTCCTGAGCCTGAAGCAACCTTCCACCCTTATTCCAATGGCTGCTAGAAAAGGAAACCCCTCCATATAGCCCCTGGCCTGGGCCTGGGACCCTGGGCTTGGGGTTTCTGCAGGGTTCCTAGACCCAAAGCATCAGAGAGTAGCAGAAAAGCATTCAATATGACAACAATCCCAGAGACTGTGCGGGTGGGGGTGGGAGGTGGGATCAGTGAGAGCATGGACATTCTCCCCTCACCTCTATAGGGTCCATAATTACTTCTGAGATCACAGGAACCTGTGGGAAGAGGGAAACTGTGAGAAATGAGCAACCATAAAGGAGCCCCAAAGGTTCAGGCCTATCCCATATTCCTGCCCTGTTACAAAGCGACCCGGGGCTGTCTACCCTCTATGCCTCAGTCTTCAGGGCCACCTCTTAACAACTGTGTTGCTTCGGACTAGTTCTCAATCTTAATTATGCCTCACCGTCATCATCATACCGGCTCCCCCATGACCAACCCAAGTCAGTTTTCCCCTGAGCAGTGTATGGAATACTTTTTAAACCCTCAGATCGCGTCTCTCATTTGTTCAGAAACTTCCATGGCTCCCATCACCCACAGAATAGAAACCCAGATGCTAAGATTGACATTCCAGGTGTGACTACTTCTCGCACACCCCGATCTTTTCAGGCACCAAAGACCCAGTTTTCCTGAATGCTCCGGCTGCGTCGCACCTCTAAACCTTTGCATGGGCTGGTGCCTCTGCCCATAACGACCTTCCACAACTCACCGTCCTGGCCGCCGGAAATGGGACCCAACCATGAGTTCCCCCACTGTCCTGGACGCGGGGGCCTGGGCTGCACTAACCCAAGGAGCCCTTTAGGATTCAGAGATGGAGGTCAGGGCGAGGCCCCAGGGACGCACCCACCTGCGCCGGGCCCATCAACTTGGCTGCCGCCATCGGGCCCGCGGACTAGGGAAAAGGGGAGACAAGTACGGGAACAAGGGATCCGCCGTCCAGGGCCCGCCCGGCAGCCGGGTCACTCGGCAGCACCACTGCCGAGCCTCGGGCCTGCCTCTTTTCAGGGAAGACAGCGTCTTCTCTCTCTTTTTCCCTTTCCTGTCACCGCGGGCCTGACACTGTATTCCAGAGACGGATCTGGGGGATTAATCGAAAAGCAAATAAGATGTCCGCCTGAAGGGAGACAGGAAGTCCCACCCCGACGTCTTACCCAAGAAGGGAAACGCTCCTTCCCTGGGCCTTCATTGGCCCAGGGCCGCCAAGGCTGCTGGGAAATGTAGTTCTCGCAGCACCAACGACAGACAGCGGGATTCCGCGCGACCGCTGGGGCAAACGCCCTGCCACACCGCTAGGGGAGCCTGGAAAGAGCGTCTAGAGTTTCTAAGGACTAGGCGGACCTTCCTCTTAAAGGAGCCGCGAATTCTGATGAATGTAGTCTGTAACATATCACAGAAATGTTCACAGGCATTATTTCAAGCTTCCTTATGCAAAGAATGATCACCAAAAAAATCATACGAACACACTATACGCTAATGTCATTCAGACTTCTTTCGCTGGAAGTTAATAAATATGTTGTTTCTAAACACATGTAGCCTCAAGCTCTAGTTTTGTGAGCTTCAGCATTTTAGGTCAAGCTCAACAGAGAAAAGACTCCAGACATAACCACAATGTGGAACATGGAGTAGGGATGTTAGGAGGTGTCAATGAAAAATAATCCAAACTCTGTAAAATAATTTAAAGAGGTTTATTCTGAGCCAAATGTGTGCAACCATGGCCCAGGGAGCAACACCCAACAAGCCTGGATCAAGTTAAGTGGTCTTGCCTGCCATGGCTGGGTTACAATTTGGTTTTACATATTTACACAGAAAATAAATTTCTTAATACTCAAGGCCAAAGAAGTTTGATCTCAGGTGAAAGGTTCGCAATGAGAAAAGGAATGAAGATGAAGACAGGTGCATCTTTTGATTGAAGTAATTGCTCATCACTGTGGAAAACATAAATATATCTCCTTATGTAGTTAGAATGATGGAATACCCATGCATAACCTCAGTAAAATATGAATTGAAAGGAGACATTGCTCAATGTTTTAAATCTTTTATATTTCCAAGTGGAAAGTAAATGTATTTACAACACTATACAGTACTCTAATGTATTAAATGTTTGCAATTTCTAGCTTAAATACAGTAAACAGAATCAGCATATATACTTTTCAAGCTAGAAGAGGAAAGACTTGGAATGTTAAAAAAATTAACTCAAAATGAGTCACAGCCCAAAAGCACAAATTAAAAAAAACTGTACAACTTCTAGAAGAAAACACAGAGGAAAATCTTTGTGGTCATGTTAAGCAGATATTTCTTAGATACAAAACCAAAAATAAAACTGTAAGAGAAAAACTGATAAATTGGACTTCCTCAAAATTAACATTTTATGGTTTTTAAAAGACCTATTAATAGAATGAATGTAGAGGACATTTCGGGTCATACGTAGCCCGGAACTGGGAATGTTTCCTTGTTCTGTTCCGAGAACATGCCTGGGGGCTTGCAGGCGAGCCAGGGCGCCCTGACCCTGCAAACAGGAGGGGCTAGAGAGCTTCGGATGCAAACATTGGCTCTCCGGAGACAAAACAACAAGGAATAGGGCGTGCTGAGTCGGGACAGGGTGGGAACAAAGAAATTGCGGTGGGACAGTTGCCAAACAGGCTGTGTTATAAATAAAGACGCTGCAGCAGTAAGGCACTGCAGTCTTGTACCGTCTTTTACGTGTGTATGTCTCTTTGTGTTCATTCCTCGTCCCTAGGTGGGCCACGACAAATCAAAGGATGAGCCAAAGACTGGGATAAAGTATCTGCAAATCACATACCTGGGTGAGGACTCGAATGCAGAATATATTAATAAATCTCAAAATTCTATACTAAGACAACGAACAGGCTGGGTGAGGTGACTCAAGCCTGTAATCCTTGCACTCTGGGAGAAGATGGGAGGGTCGCTTGAGCTCAGGAGTTCAAGACCAGCCTGAGCAAGAATGAGACCCCATCTCTACTAAAAATAGAAAAATTAGCTGGGTGTCGTGGTGTGCGCCTATAGTCCTAGATACTTGGAGGCTGAGGCAGGAGTTTGAGCCCAGGAGTTTGACGTTGCAGTGAGCTATGATCATGTCACTGCACTCTATTCAGGGCGACAGAGCAAGACTCTATCAAAAAAACAAAAAACAAAACAAAAACCAACATAAGTAACTTAATAAAAAATAAGTAAAAGATTGAACAGACATTTCCACAGAGAAATTATGCGAATTTCAAATAAGCGCATGTAAAGTTGCTCGACATCATTAGTCCTGGGGAAAACGCCATTTAAAACCAGCATTAGATACTGCTATGTATCCATTGGATCAGCTAAAATTTAAAACGCTGCCCATACTAAGCATTAGTGAGGATACAGAGGACTGGAAAACTCATACACTGCTGGTGGGAATGCAAAGTTATACAATTATCACAGAAAATGGTTTCTTTTGAAATTAAACATACACTTACCATGTGACCCATCAATCCAATTCTTGGGTATTTACCCAAGTGAAATGAAAACCTGTGATCAAAAAAAAAATTCCTGAGGCAAATATATATTGGTTTTATTATTAACCTACAGTTTCTGACAGAAAAATTCCTTAACACATTAATGGATTAACAAGTATGGCACATAGTTTGGAAGACTAGTCAGAAGTATAAAGAATGAAGTATTAATACACAAAACAAAGGTGAATCACAAATGCATTACACTAAGTGAATGAAGCCAGACTGGAAAAGGCTGCATACTGTTGGATTCCACATGACTCTGGAAAGTGTGCCCCTTAAACTCCAAGGAGGCAGAAATCACATCCATGATCCTGGGGCCAGGAGTAAGAGGAAGAATTGATTTGAATGTGGCATGGGATAGGAGGAGAGAGCTGGTAACTGAGCACTGAATGCACAATCACATCCAGTTTCTTACATTGCTCCTTTTCCCATCGCCTGCCCCAGCTACTATGTCCTCCTTCCTGTTACTCCAACTCACCAAGTTTTTTCTCACCTGATCTCTTTGGAACTTGCTCTGCCTTTTACCTGAATATTTTAAACTTGGTTTTGTCATGGATTTGTCTTTCTCATTTTTCTCAATTTTCACCTCCATAAAAGCCACTCACACTTAGCCCATTTGAAAGAACAATGTCCCCAGCCCTCCATTTATATAAACATTTTCAACTCTTTCCTTGATTCAACCACTCTTCCCTCATATTGTCCCTTTTCTACATCCATTATTTTTACCACCATATTTACAACAACTTCTCACTTTTTTGTTCCATTCTAGGTCCAGTTTTCAGACAGAGTATGGAATGAGCAAATTCCACAAAACTGGACCAATATTTTCAAGGTTTGGCCTCGGAGGAGAGACTTTAGTGTATTTGGGTGGTATGTGTAGATAACTTTTTTCAAGTATTTTTAGTCATTTTTTGGTGAATCAGTGTTCAGTAGAGCAAAGAAATCCAGATAAGTATGAAAGCTGGGATGCCTGTGGGAGCAAGGAGAGGGTTATGGCAGTCAGGAATAGCTGTACTCTTGGTGGTTGGTGATCCTTGGATACTTGATTCCACTGGAGCTTCAGAATAGTGCATGGTCACCAAGGCAACATCTGCATGGGATGGTGTTTTCTGGTGTAAGACTGTGATTGGATAATAATAGGTCACGGAGCTGCTTACCTGTTGTGGAGCAGAATTGCCGCTCTGAAATATCAGACACTCTCTCCCTGAGGAGATAGCTCTATTTCCCCATTCTATAGCCTCACCTCCCTGTCCACTTTTCCTTCTAAAAATAGTTCAGATGGAAAGTTAGTTCTGGCTTTCTAGCAGAGGGGTCCTGACTTCAAGTGTCTAAGGACCAGATGGCCATAACCAGTGGAAGTCCAGAACTTCCAGAGCTTCTGGGTGGTGGATCATTCCATTAAGCTCTAATCTTGGGGAATCCAGGAAATTATCAACAAAATCTGCTTGGTCGGTTGTAGACCTCAGCCCTCCCTCATTCCCCGAAGCAGCTCATGTGTTGAAGCTTGACCTGTAACTGGGCTCTGAGGAGCATCTGCCTCTTGTGTTCTCTTGGGTAAGTTAGGCTTCCAAAACACTGAAGAGTGTGGTCTCCAGCCCTTAAGGAGATCTGGTCAAAGGTAGGGCCTTGGCTTCAAACTTTAGTGTTTCCACTCTTTACAGACATGGAAATATTCCTAAAGGCTGGAAATAAAAATGGATTCCAGAGGTTACAGAGAAAACCTATAGACACAGAATATGTTGTTTTACTTTGAAAGTATCTGCATGGAAGCTATTTTGTGAATTCAATGAGATATAAATGAATTTTACCTAAACTACGTAATTAGTCTGTTCTTTCCTCACTGATCATGTTATTTGCATTCCACATATATATGAATTTGTTTTAGTCTTTCACCGATTCCTGTGACAAAATTAAACTGTTTACATAGACTTTTTCTTTATTTATTTTAAAACTGTCACACATTCAGTAGAATGTTCATTAGAGGTATACAGTTTGTTTTTTAATAGAAACCACATCTGGGATTCTCTCTGAACCTATTCTGGTTCAGGGCGCTGCCTAATAAAATAATAACAGTAAAATGTTTAAAAAGATACATCTGTGAAACAACCATCCATGATAAAACATATTTTGTTAGGCATCCTCTCTCCTCACATCTCTCGCCTGCCTGACACCCCTGCTAGAGCTGACACTTGCATGACATTTTTGTTAATCATTTTGATAACCATTCTGTTGATGTCTTTAGTTTTGCCACCTATGTAGGTTTCCCTAAATGATATATTGTTTCTTATTGCTAGATTTTGAATTTTCTATAGATTATATTATACTGTATGCAGGACTAGATTCTGTAATATGTCTGTTAGATTCATCCACAGAAGTTCATGTCATGGTGGTCAGCTCATTTTCATGACTTACCCATAATCTGTTAGGTAAATAATCCAGAATCTACTCTTCTAAGGGGTGTTCTCAAGGAAGTGAGACATCTCTTCCTGTCCTTGGCTTAATGGGGGGAAGTTCCTCTACACCTTGCCCCAATCCTGTCAGTGGGTCCATCTCTCCTCACCCTCCTCCCCCCTCTCTTCCATGTGCCATACCATGGCCTGACTAAAATAACTAATGCTGAATACAAACAAACACCATGGCCACTGCGGAAGTGACAAAGAACTTGGGGCTCTCCCTATCCTATCACATCGTCAACCCCAATATTGACTCACCTCCTCCTTTTCAGACTCAGCTAGTACCGAACACCTAGTTTCAGAAAGTTCCAAGAAGGAAGGAATGCTTCATCACCTTTTGTCCTTGTGAGTCACGCCAAGGCTGTGATGAAGTTGGTCATTGCTCAGCCCACAGATGGAAGGGATAGGAGAAGAATCAGGAGAAGGAGATTGACCCAAAAGGACAGCAGTAAATGGTAGGGGTTGTAGTGGGACAACATATAGTAAAGGGTTGGCATCTTTTATCAACAGCTGCTTGTTGTCAGCAGCAGTCCCCCACTCTACCCACCTGCGGGGAGTTGACTTTGTACTCGGAAGTGGAAAGGCAGTGGGAACATGGAGTAGGAAGGCATGAAGGGGAGAAATCTGGGGGAGAGGAAGGCTGGCTGTGGGTGGGAGGCCTATTGTCCTGCCTGAACACCAACATTGAGTCCTTGAGAAGAGAAAGGGAAAAAATGAGCGTCGGGCGAAGGAGGAAAGTGAATTCTTGAGATCCCCGAGTCTGTCGCCGCCCACATCCATAATTCAGAGCCTTTTCTTATTCTCACACATCAGACGTTGCGTCGCCACCGTGGACTTTAAAATTGGGCGTTCCCTTGCCAAGGGAAATCTGGGGATGTATACATGGTTCTGCCCAAAGAAACCACTTTATTCTCTTCAAGTCCTTCAGGCGGAGGAAAGAGTGGAGCAGCAGCCGCTCAGGGGAAACTGAAACCCAGGCACACCTACAATAACGCCAGTCTCTGCACGAGTCCCGCGGCACTTCCGTACCCTGTCTTCTTCAGCTCCGTCTCCGCAGCTTTGCCGCCTTCTGTGGAACTACATTACCCAGAAGACGCTGCGCCGCGCGGCGGGGCGCTCGGCCAATGGAAACGGGTGTTTCCGCAAACGCACTGGGCGGGACGTCCGGCGCCGGGTTAGCGGCGATCCATTTAGCGGCTCTTGCCGAGGTTTAGCTGAACCGAGGGCACGGAGAGCCAGTTCTGAGCTGAGGCGGCGAGAGCGGGAAGGCGCGGGAGGAGGCAAGCGTCGTCGTCGCCGCACTGAGGCGGGTCTGAGCCTCGGCGGCGGCGCCCAGGGTGAGCCGGGTGCCCGCCCGGTCGTTCTCCGGTCCCCGCTCCGCTCCCGGAGTCCGATGGCGGCCGCCGTGCTGAGGGACCCGGCTGTGGTAAGTGCCGCGTCCTCCGGGCCTCACCCGCCCCGGGCCTCACCCCAATCCTAAAGCCCTGCGGAGGCCGCCTGCTCAGCACCCTGGGTCCAAAACAGTGGGGCGCTTGTGGACGGGGTCCTGTTTCTGACACCCGGTGCGACAGGCGGCCGGCCAGTGCAGAGGCTCGGGCGTTCCAGAGCCCATAGTCCATAGTCCACGGTCCTAAACCCGAGATTTGCCCGGTGTCAGGTGCACAGCTTGTGAGGGGACGAAGCACGCGTGCAATTACAGCCCGAGCAGGGCCTTCATTCTGTGGGCGCTGCTGGGCCATAGAGAGTTGGAAACAGAGGAGGGACTCGATCTGTTTCTCAAAGTTTTCCAGAGGCTTCTCAGTGGAAAACAGACTAGAGTGGGATGATGAGGGTGAAGACAAGGAGACTTGTGAGTAGGTAAATCCAAGAGACGAATGGAGAATTCTGGTGGGATTGATTATAGAGGGGGGTGGAGTGACCAGATCAATTTTAAAAACTGAACAGTTAAAGTGGTGGCAATGACTCACCCCTGTAATCCCAGCTACTCAGAAGGTTAAGGCAGGAGGATCGCTCGAGGCCAGGAGTTCGAAACTGTCTCTGGCAATGTAGCGAGACCCCATCTCTGCAAAAAAATTTAAAAATTAGTTGGGCATTGTGGCGTGCGCCTGTAGTCCCAGCTACTTGGGAGGCTGAGGCTGGAGATCGCTTGAGCCCAGGAGTTTGAGGCTACAGAGAGCTATGATCACACCGTTACACTCCAGCCTGGGGGACAGAGTGAGATCCCAGCTATTAAATAAACAAATAAACAAATAAAATATATATATATATATATAAAATGTGTGTGTGTGTATATATATATATAAGCCGAATATATATATATATTTTTTTTATATATATATATAAACCAAACAGACAAGATTTCCTGCCACATCACATGTGACTGTGTGTGAAAGAAAGTGGGGAATGAAGGGCCATCCTGGTTGTCTGTTTGTATTTTTTTTTTTCCTGAACATCTGGAAGGATGGAGATGGGAAAATCTGTGCAGGGAGCAGGTTTCAGGAAGATTAGGAGTTGGATTTTGGACATGGTGATACTGAGATGTCCCAAAGTGGGGGTGTCACATGGTCTGCTTACTCACATCTGGAATTCTGGGGAGGGATCTGGGCTGGAGATATCCAAGAGGTAGTTAAGTGGAGGCCTGGACCAAGGCAAGGCTTGGGGCTTCTATTTAGGAGGGAGAATATTAACATTTTTATTTCAGATGGGCCCTGAGGTGAAGGAAGGGAGAGAGGATTCTGGAGGATGGGGCTGCCTCGAGAGGCTGGAGTCCTGTGGTCCCAAGTGGGTCTGTCTGGTGTCTGTAGGAATGATGGGTTATAGAGTATGAGGACCCAGAACTGGGATGGAGACTAACATGTTGGGTGATACAGATTTGCCGCCCCAGGTTCAGCAGACCCTCTTGTCCACTCCCTGTGGATAAAAGGAAAGGTCAGCGAGGCTGGTGGAGCAGCCCGAAGTTCCCCCAGCCTTCACGGAAGGAAGGATGCTCACCTGCTCCAGCAGTAAGGAGTTACCAGGATTGCACAGTGTACAGCAGGCAGCTCCAGGTTGCCAAAAGGACTAGTTTGATTCAGGTTCCTCAGGCCAAGGCCTCCAATTTATGAATTAAATACTTATTTAAGCACTAATTGATGTGAGGCTGAGGGTGGGGAGATACAATGTGGTGTAGGGGGCAGTAGTGGCAGTGAGGGGTGGGGGATGTAAAGGGAGGCATGGCAGGTGCATACCAGGGAGGCAGAGCACGTGCACCTTGGGAGGGTGTGCGAATGTTTGGCCGGCCCCAGGGCCATGGCACTGAGACATTGGTTGAAGTGCGAGCCCTGGTTTGGTTGTACCTGAGATGAAGGATCTAGGGGACCTCAGGGGAACTGCCTGAAAAGAGGGGTGTGGCCCTACATGCCAGGCTCAGAGCTTAGATATCTGCCCACCTGCCGGTTGTTGCTGTGGGGAGGACACAGTGACCAATGGTACTTGAGGAGAGAGTGGGTATCAGTGGCCCTGGGATCTGTTATAGTATCTGTGGTTGAGACATGGGGAGGATGATAAGCAGGGGTGTGTGTTTGGGGGATGCCTAGAATCCTAGGGAAGGAGGCTGCATAAGAACTCAACTTTCCCTACCTTGGTAGGGCCATGTGACCTTTGAGGACGTGGCTGTCTGCTTCTCCCAGGAGGAGTGGAAACTGCTTGACGAAGCTCAGAGGCTCCTATACCGCAGTGTGATGCTGGAGAACTTTGCACTTACTGCCTCTCTGGGTAAGGCCCTCATACCCAACACCAGCATCCTGGGCTGGGCTCTGTTCTTCCTCCTTTTCCTAGGGACAGGTCTGCTCTTCCCATAGATGGACACTGCTTCCTTCCCCACTGTCCTGAAGTAGGTGTTGTAACGGATAGGCCTGTGCTGTAACACTGTTGCCTTCTCTCCCTGAGCTGCCCCAAAGCCATGCAGGAATGGGTTTGGATGTCCAGAATCTTGCAGTCCGCCTAGTGGATCTCATCCTGTTGGCCTCTCCATGGCCTGGTTATGCTGTACAGATCTGTGGCAGTTCTGTGCCCCAGGTTCTGCCTTCGTCCTCTAGCCAACATACCTCAGGGTCTGTCTGTGCCAGGATTGAGACAGTGACATGATCAGTTTAACTGGGTTGTTCCTGCAAGACCCTTCTCCAAGTTCTTTTTGTACTGTTTAATTTTCTTTCTTGTGGTCTGTTGTAGGGTGGGTCACCCTGGCTCAGTGCTGGCCACTTACCTGTCCTTTCTCCCTTAGGACTTGCATCTTCCAGGAGCCATGAAATAATCCAACTGGAGTCATGGGGAGAGCCCTTCATGCCTGCCTGGGGATTCGTGGCTCCAGCCATGCCAAAAGGTACTTGGAGGGTGGAGCTTAGAGAGAGATGGACTCAGGGATGGGTTCAAATCATACCAGGAGTCTTTCCAGTGGTCCTTGGCATTTTGATGCCAAAGCAAGGGGCCACCGCTGATTTCCATCTTTTCTTCCTCAGTTACCTACTTATCATTTCTGTTCTGCTTTCTGACCCAGGGCTGTCCCCATTTCTCTGCCCCCCACGTCTCACCCCTTCCTGTGCAGCACCCTCTGGCAGTGGCTTTCACTGAATGTGTCGTGAGGTGTGCAGTTATCCTTGGATAGTCCTTGAACACCAGCTATTCAGTAGTAGTTGGTTTTTCTGGGCTTGGACACCCCCTTTTGCGCTGCGTCCTGTGTCCCCAGCAGCCAAGGCCCTGCAGAAAGCCATTTGCAGGAGTGTGTTGGGGACCCTGCCTCCCCTCTCTGTGCGGCACCCCATCCTTGCATCCTTAATGCTCATGAGGCCCCCCACTCTGTGAGCTTACCAGGTTCAGCACTGTACAGTGGGTACTTCCCCACCCTGACCTCTTGTTCTGCCAGCCATCCCAGGGACTCCTTACTGGAGGTGTCAGACACATGTTAGTGAGGGGGCTGTCTCCTCACATCAAAGTCTACATCAGCATTTCTCTGCTTGCAGGTTGGTGGCATGGAGTGGAGGCTAAGGAGACGCCTTCTGAGCAGAGTGCTTCTGTAGAAGTAGTGCTCGGTTCACATGTTTACCAACACCAGCAGCTGCACTGTAGAGAGAAACTCTTAAAAAGAGAAGGAGGGTGGGTCCCAGTTTTAAGGAGCTGCAGAGTCCACCTGTCAGAGAAGCCCTTCCACAGCAGAGAGGACAGGAAGGACTTCCCAACCAGCACCAAGCACCAGGTGACTCACAGTGGAGGGGAGTCACACAGGTGTATCGAAAGTGGGGAGGCCTTTCACACTGGAAAAAGGCATTACGAATGCAGTGAATGTGGGAAAGCCTTTGGTCAGAAATATTTACTTGTTCAGCACCAGAGACTACACACTGGAGAAAAGCCTTACGAATGCAGTGAATGTGGGAAATTATTTAGCCATAAATCCAACCTTTTCATACACCAAATAGTTCACACTGGAGAAAGGCCCTATGGGTGTAATGAATGTGGAAAATCCTTTAGCCGCAATGCTGACCTCATTCAACACCAGAGAGTTCACACCGGAGAAAAACCTTTTACATGCAATGAGTGTGGAAAAGCTTTCAGGCATAATTCTACACTTGTTCAGCATCACAGAA
>RJWJ010027518.1:0-22144 GCA_004363605.1 Indri indri
CCCCCCCATCCCCCTAATTCCTGGAGAGTATTTCTGCCATGTGAGCACCCTAGTGTTGATCAGTTAGAACCAATTTGATGGCAAGTACAAGTGGAGCCCATTCTTCTGCTCTTGCAGTGCTTCACTTTGGATAATGGCCTCAAGTTTAATCTAGGAAAGTATAAGAGGTTCTAGATCACTGTCATTTCTTATGATTGAGTAATATTCCATTGTAAACATATACCAAATTTTAATAATCCACTCATGAATTGACAGACACTTGGGTTGTTTCCACATCCTTGCAATAGTGAATTGTGCTGCCATAGACATTTGGGTGCAGATGTCTTTATCATAGAATGTTTTTTGCTCTTTTGGGTAGATGCCTAATAGTGCTATTGCTGGATCAAATGGTATTTCTATTTTTAGCTCTCTGAAGTATCTCCAAATTCTTTTCCACAGAGGTTGCACTAATTTGCAGTCCCACCAGCAGTATAAGAGTGTTCCTGTCTCTCCACATCCTCACCAGCATTTGATGTTTTGGGATTTTTTGATAGAGGCCAATCTCACTGGGGTTAGAAGTTTCATTTTTCTTCTTTTGTCACTATTCCATTGAAAAATGATTCAGCAGTAGTTTAAAAATAACACGTAAAAAACAGTCTCAGCATTCATCATTGCCTCTAGGATTCCTTAGGCATCCAGAAGATCACCTCTCCCTGCGGTCAGACAAACCCTACTGTGAAGTTCATTCCACTGGACTGAATCCTTCTTACCATCCTAACTTCAGTCATCTCTCCACATCCTGGCATTCTGCCTTTTTTCAAAAATATTAGCCCCAAAACCTCAGTTTTCTTTCCGACTTGTATTTCAAAAGCATTACTAGAAATTTTAAACTTCTGCCATGCAGATGGTTGATACATCACCAAATTTTCCCATTTCCTTAAACTATTGATCTCTTATTAAAATTCTCTGCACGCCCCCTTACTCACAAACTTGTATGTTGACACCTGGAAAATCTAATCACTGCCAGTCCTCTAAGCCTGATTATTCACATCCCTTCCTTTCACCTCCTCCTGAGACCACCAAATCTTTGAATCTCCTCTGATCAATGATGTTATGTTTGAAGACCAGGATCTCATTAATCTAAAACAGATTCATTTGCAACAATGTGGATGGAACTGGAGAATATTATGTAAGTGAAACAAGCCAAGCACAGAAAGACAAATCTTGCATGTTCTCACTCATATGTAGGAGCTAAATATTTAATACAATTGATCTCATGGAGATAGAGACTAGAATGATGATTACCAGAGACTGGGAAGGGTAGAGGGTGGGGGCTGGGGTTTGAAGTGGGACTGGTTAATGGGTGCAAAAATAAAGCTACGTATTTAGAATGAACAATGTTTCACAGTTCATTCTGTGCCACAAGGTGACTTTAATCAACAATAAGTTAGTGTATGCTTTAAAAGAGCAGAATTGGAATGTTCCTAAGACAAAGAAATGATAAATGCCTGAGGTGATGCATACCCCAATTACCCTGATTTGATTAAATCAAATACTATACCTGTATCAAAGCAAAAAAATAAATAAAACAGATCCAGAAGTGGCTCCTCTTAATCAAGGGGCCTGTGAAGGAAGAAAGAAAAGTCATCTGTCCTTGACATATGCAAATTAAATTGGAGATACTCTTCATTAACATTTTTATATATATTCTTCTGTAGCAATGAATATTCATTCCACAGGGACAATGTTGCTAGCTTCTCCAAGACAAGAACAGGGTGTTCCTCAATTGGGATCCAGTTCTGCTACCTGGAAATAGAGCCCCAAGCTATTGGCCTCTATTGCTTCTTGTGAATAACTTCCTGATCCATTGTTCTCCATGATTTTCTCCTTGGTTCTTGGGTTCTTGGGCCTTTACCAAAGAAATGGCCTATGTTTGTGTATTACTAGCTTTAAATGAGTTTGTGTATGATTCCATATGTATACAAGTAGCCTGTTGTTTCTATAAAGTTAGGCTGTCAGGAGCCTTTTTGTAATTTGAGCTGTCTGGGTAACTTTTAGTCTAAGTCAGCAGTGTTTTTACCCATGTGTTCTTCTAAAAATTTTGGATATTTCTGTGAATTTATTGAGTGAGCTTCATTACCAAAAGCCATGCAACATTTCCTTTCTAGAGAGGCATACCCCATTACACTTATTTCAAAGAAACATACCACTATGCTCTTTGTTTTATTTTTGTCCTCAGGGCTTATTTCAATTCACAATCTTTTATTACTTGAAAAAATTAGGCATTAAAAAAGTTGATTTTCAAATCCAACACAACTGGCCCTGTATATTCCCTTTACATTCTGTTTCTGTTTTAAAACACTAATTCTTTCTTTAGCTCATCCTGCAATACTTTATTAGGCACAGCTAAGTGCACCCAGCTGACGACTTCAACAATCTTCCTGGATCTATCCTTAGCTAAATCCCAAGTCCTTTAGGATATTTTATATCCTCTAAATTAATTTACGTGATAGCTTTGGCAAGTGTGCCACTGATACAGATGCCATTTTTCCAGACTCCAATTACATTATCTTTACCCATTCTGCAGTCTTTGCCAATAATGTACTCATCATTTTTTAGATTCTAAATGCCACTTGGTCTCGAAGCTGATTTCACATTGTAGGCGGAGAGGTCCCCAGATGGCCTAGGTCAGCCCAGTTCTCTCCTCTCTGCTTATAGTTCTCAGCCTCACAATGCTAGCTCCCCAGCGGTGGGAGGCCACCACCTGCGGGATCCCCAGATGCTGGGGCACTGGGCGGTCTCCAGCATCACCCTTCTGCTAGCCCAGAGACTTTCACACCAGGCATGGAGGGTTCTGCCCCTGGAGGTTGGGAGAAGCAAGAAAAGCCGCTTTCTCTGTGCAACTGGTGTGAATCTGTGGAGCCTTGGCACAGATCAATAATTGACAGCTCATTGATTCGGCCCGCCAGACCAGCTTAGGTCACCTAATAAGAACATAACTCTAGGGCCTGCTCTCTCCATCTGGGGTGGCAGCCAACAGTGGGGTTTGTGGTCAGGGAAGGAAAATCCTGGCCAGAGACCCCAGCAGGTGCACCAAGTGACGCCTCCCATCAGGAGCAGCCTCCCAAGTATGGTGGAAGGGCCCTGAATAACATATTAGCAGCTCCCCTAGAGGCAGATCAAGCAAACATAGAATCACACATCCAGGCTGGTAAGCATCAGCTGCAATCTATCTGTCTTGCCCTTACCCCCACTTTAAGGGGAAATAAGGCCTAAGTAACCCTCGGGAGCAGCAAGACCCTTCCTAAAGATTGGGGCATTAATATTTCCCATCCAGGGGACCAAAAAGCCAACACAGGGGCATCAGATTGCCTCCAAAAATGGCTCCTCCACTCAATTTACAACCAACGACAGAGGGTAACCCCATAGCTTAACACAGTGCCCTCCATCTCAAGCTATTAGAGGGCAGTGGAGTTATACATACAAGTGTGATTCACCATGTGGGAGCTTAAGCTGGGGGACCAAACTCACTAATCTCCACTGGCAAGAGGTGAAGACAACAAGTCGGAGGTAACCCAACTTGCTAAAATACCTCTAAGGCAATACAAGACCAGTGCGCCTCCTCCCACCATAGTCAAAGAATGTTTCTTGGGGGCTTGAAGTTTGGGACACAGGCCAGTCCTAGCACTTCCGGTTCTCAACCAAGTACCCTGATGAAAAAGAACCAGAGAAAGAACGCAGGAAATATGAAAGATCAGAGAGAACAGTTGGGATAACTATAAATGCAATATCCCAAGATATGGAAGAAATGGCTGGAACAACCCAGCCTGTGTCCTCATTCCTCCCAGTATAAGATATCCTGCAACACTTTAGCTAAGTTTTCCTAGTTGACTGGGAAATGCGCAGACAAGACCACCTGCCTTGAGGGACCAGCTCTCCATGAATTCTAGACTTCTGTTTATCCTTGCTGCCTATCTGCGAGTAACAAACATGCTTTGCCTGACTTTTGCGTGAATGTCCTGTCTCCCCAGATTCAAGTGGTAGAGAACCTTTGCACACACAATCAGGATTTTACTATGGCAAGGCCAGACTTCTAGTATGAAAGAGCTTCTAGTGTGAGAGAACTTCTAGCATGGAGAACAAGACAGAGGATTGCTGACAGAATACAGAAGTAAGAGGTTTGTAACTGCTATGCCAACCTAAAGAAAAGCTGTCCATTAATTTATTCCTGTTAAACTGGAAGAATACTTCCAGCAGCATGCTGAAAGCATGGTTTATGGCACGAATATATTGCACATTTACCATCAGTGACATAAAGACAGATATATCAAATAAAATTTATGGGTAATTTGATGTGAAGATGGAAATGCTGCAAGTAACAGAATGAGTATCGGAAATGATGTTCATACACTGTTACAAATAAGATGAACGTAAAAGGATAGACATTCTTAAGTTCTGCACTTGAAGCAAAACTACAGCAGCAACAAGAACAAACACAATGCCATAGCAAAACAAAACAAAATTTAAACACAAAAGGTGTAACACACACACACACACACACACACACACACACACACACTACTGAATGACTGCATGCTATTAACTATGCAACTTAGAAGAATAGGTGTAAGAAAGAACATAGGGCTATGTTCCTAAAATACTTTTGTGTGAAAAAATTCCCATCACTATGAAAACACCTAAGCTTTTTTTTCTTTGTTTTAACTAAGGTTTTCTCAAACATTTTCAAGTGTAGATAGAGCAGCATATATCTATTGTTGACTGTTTCTGTTGCCATTTAATGGAAGAGCTTTTGTTTCTTAGTTACATATCTGCTATCCTGTATTGAGTCATCTTTGTATGTATTTTGACTTAGGGGTTTTTAATCTTTGCTACCATTAAGAGTTTTATAAATATACCTCCTTATTGTAGGATCACATGAGAAATGAGGCCATCAATTTTCCACAAATGTTTAGAGGCAATATTCAGTGCCAAAAGTCTGACAATCCCTCCACAATCAAGTAAGTGCACTGTGGGAGATGATTGTAAAGCCCTTGAAAAGGAAATATTTTGCCCACTATTGTAAACAGCAGATCCTGTTATGATGTCAAACAAACAAGAGCTTGGTAAATATTTGCAATGAATTAGAGATCTTTAATATTGGTCCTTTCCAAATTGATCTCACAGTTTTATTTCAGTAACATTATAAAAGCTTTTTAAAATGCAAATAAGTGGAAAGATATCCCATGTTTATAAATTAGAAAAATTAATATTATTATCATGTCCATACTACCTAAAGTGATCTATAGATTCAATGCAATCCTTATCAAAATTTCAAATTCATTTTTCACAGAAATAGAGAACCGATCCTAAATAATTCATATGGAACCACAAAAGACTCTGAATAGCTAAAGCAATCTTGAGCACAAAGAACAAGACTGGAGGCATTACACTATTTGACTTTAAAATATAGTACAAAGCTATAGTAATCCAAAGAGCATGGTACTGGCATAAAAACAGATGCATTGATCAATAGAAAAGGATAGAGATTTCAGAAGTAAAGCCACAACTAATTGACCACACTTATGTGCACACATGGAAGTACAACTCAAGGGAAATCAGGTAGGTGCAGGCGGGAAGGGATGGGTAAATTTACATCTAACAGGTGCAATGAACACTAACTGGGTGAAAGGCACACTTAAAACTTTGACTCAAACTGTACAAAAGCAAATCATGTAACCAAAATAGGTGTACCCCCACAAAATTCTTAAATAAAAAAAAAATAAACACACACACTTATGATAAATAGATTTTCAACAAAGTTGCCAAAAAAACACAATGGAGAAAGAGCAGTCTCTTCAATAAATGGTGTTGGGAAAACTGGACATGCACATGAAGAATAAAATTAGAACCTTATCTCATGTTATATACAAAAATCAACTCAAAATGGATTAAAGATGTAAATGTAAAAACTGAAACTACTAGAAGAAAGCACTAGAAAAAAAAACAAAAAACAAAAAACAGGAGAACAGCTTCATAACATTGGTCCAGGCAATAATTTTTTGGATATGAACCCAAAAGCACAGGCAACAAAAACAAAAATAGACAAATGGAATTGCATCAACCTAAAAAGCTTCTGTGCAGCAAAGGAAACAATCAAGAGAGTGCAGAGGCAATCCACAGAAAGAGAGAAAATATTTGCAAACCACACAAATTCACAGTTCAAAACTGCAATTACTTTTGCACCAACCTAATAAATACCACATTATCTCACTTATATGTTGAATGTAAAAACTTTGAACTTAACAGAAGTAGAGAGTAGAATAGTGTTACCAAGGACTAGGAAGGGAACTACTGGGGAGATGTTTGTCAAATGATGCAAAACTTCAGTTAGATAGGACGGATACGTTCAAGAAATCTATTGTACAACATGGTGACAATAATTAATAACAATGTATCATATTTTTGAAAATTGCTCTGACTATAAATTTTAAGTGTCCTCACCACAAAAATAAGACTACGTGGTAATATGTATGTTAATTAGCTAAATTTAGCCATTTCACAGTGTATACGTATTTCTAAAGAACATGCTGTACGTGATGAATATACACAATTGTGAATTTTTCTATTAAAAATAAATAAAAAAGGAATTTTGATTACTAGTTACTTTACCAAATGACTTCTGGGATTAAATGCTTGCCTGGAAGTATGATCTGAAGTTTACATTTTTAACATATTAACCACTAACACAAAACAAAATTTATAACCACAAAACAAAATATATTACAAGTGAGATGCAAGAATTTATAAATACCTGACTTATTTTTAAACTACTTCTGAATGTTTATATAACCCTCGAAAGTAACTCTGAACAATTAAATGATTGCTTAGGTAAAAATCAGGTTATATTCACATGGCATTTACGCTATATCTTGTAGTGATGTTGAAAAAACTTTTTAGCAATGCATTCGGTTTCAAGGAATACAGGTAGCAACCATTCTAAGTTGCCAGATTTTATTTGCCATGTAAATGTACTGAATAAGAAAATCTGTGGAATAAATAGTTTTAAGATTCTCATATGGAATCTAACAGGCAAGCTAGAGAACACTAAATGATGTTGATTCGATATCAGATAACTAAACACAAAAGTAGAATTTATTAATTATCTTAAATATTGCCTATATATTCTTCTGTTAATTGAATACATAGGTTGTAAACTAAGAGATAATACTATAATACTTATGCTCACCTTTATTTAATATTGATAAATATGTTAAAGAGTATTTAGTCACAGAATGCATATAGCATATGAATATAAATATATATAAATTACTTTCTTGACATAATTTTTATGTTCATATATTTTTGTAGTGAAAAAAATTATTTCTAAAATAAATATTCTTGTTTTTCTCATTAAAATTTCATCCATTTTAGATATCCTTAAAAATCCAGAAAAATGCAAAAGATAATAGAAGAGACACCTACCTACTATATTACATTTGCTTTTAAAGTTTTTATCGGTGATTCTCTTAAGGAAAACAATTACAAAAATAGTTGAGCTTTCCCAAATATCTGTAACCATCTCTTTCCTTGCCTAGAGAAGATAGTGCTGTGAAGTAGTTTTCCTTAAATATTTTGTGTCTTCATTTCATTGTTGTTTGCTGATATACTTATATCTGTCCATAATTTCAAATGCTATATTGCTTGTTTTAAAATGTATGAAGCAGGCACTATACCTTCCATCAACTTTTTCTTAGTAATCGTCACTGTGTTTCAAAATCATTCATGTTTTTCACTCACTTGATAATGTTTATTCTTTGAGGAACAAAAGTTAATTTTGATGAAGTACAATTTATTTATTCATTCTTCTGTTATTTGTGCTCATAGAATTATATTTTAAAAAACATTGAAATTCCAAGGTCATAAAATTGATCCCTATGTTTTCTTCTAAGAGTTACATATTTTTATCTACTATAAAGGTGTTTATCTACTTTGAGTTTAATTTTATATGTGGTGTGAAGTGTGGATCCAACTTCATTCTTTTGCATATGGATATCCTCTTGTATCAGCATAATTTGTCCAAGGAACTGTTCTTTTCCTATATTCATATTTCCTGAATTTCCCAGGCTTGAATATCTAGAACAATGTTGAACAGAAAAGGTTCAAATGGATTTGCTTATCTTGTTCTAGAGGGAAAACCTTTCAATCTTTTATCATTAGGTATAATGTTACTTGTTTTTTTGTTGGTTTTGTTTTTGTTTTTAATAAATGCCCTTTATTATGCTGAGTAAATTCCCTCTGTTCCTAGATTGTTGAGTGTTTTTATTACAAAAGGAGGATGGTTCCTTTTTTTTTTTTTATCAAATGCTTTTAGTGCATCTATTGAGATGAACGCATTTTTTGTTTTTATTCTTTTATGACAATGTCTTGCAGTGAGTGTTTTTGTTGTTGCTATTGTTGTTGTTGTTTTTATTATGTTGGAATGCATTCCTGGAATAAATTCCACTTGGTCACAGGGTGTTATACTTTCAGTATGCTGCTAAATTTTGTTTGCTAGTATTTTGTTGATGATTTTTGCATCTATAGTGATAAAGGATAATGGCTTATAGTTTTCATTTCTTGTGATGTCTTTCTCTGTCTTTGATATGAGGGTAATGCTGGCCTCATAGAATGAGTTAGAAAGTGTTTCAACTCCTTCTGCTTTTTGGAAGGGTTTACAAAGAATTGGTATTAATTCTTCTCTAAATATTTCATAAAATTCACCAGTGAAATCATCTCGTTCTGAGATTGTCTTTGTTGAGAGGTTTTAGATTTCAGAGTCAATCTTTTTATTTCTTATATTCCTATTCAGATTTTATATATCTTCTTTACTCAATTTTGTAATTTGTGTGTTTCTAGGAATTTGTCCATTTCATCTTGGATATCTAATATGTGGTGTACAATTTTCATAGTGTTATCTTATAATTCTTTCTATTTTTGTAAGGTTGGTCATAATGTTATCACTTTCATTTCTGAGTTTAGTAACTGTTTCCTCTGACTCTCTTAATCAGTATAGCTAGGTTTGCCAATTTTGTTGATGGTTTCAAATAACCAACTTTTGTTTTTTTATTTCTATTTTTAAAATTTCTACTGTAAAATCTATCATTTCCTTATTTTTTATTAAACATATACACAAATTAGGGAGAAGAGACAGATATCCTATGAATAAGAATTCCTAATACTTAATGGAGATAATCCTTCCTCAAGACCGAAAAGGAAAAGATTCCACTCTTTAAATGTGGGCTATGACATTTACTCCATTTCAAAGAGAACAGTATAAAAAGGTGGGGGAGAGTATCTTTATACTGGAGAAATTTCATAAAAACTACTGTAGATTAAGGGCAACAGCAACAGTCAAAATCACACTGATAGTATGTACCATAGATGTTTTGATGAAAACGACATTTTATCTCTATGGTATTCTTCTACAAAACTAATCCCAATATAACCATAGAAAATAGTCAAATTCCAGTAGAGGAACACCCTACAAAATATTTGACCTGTACTTTTTACAATCTGTCAAGGTTTTCCAAAACCAAAGAAATTCTAAGAAACTACACAGCCAGGAGGAGCCTAAGGGGATATGACAAGTGAATATAATGTGCTATTTTATATGGGATCTTGGAACAGGAGGAAAACAATAGATAACACCTGAGGAAATCCAAATAAGTTATAGACTTCAGTTAATACTACTGCACCAATACTGTTCATCAATTGTATCAAATGTACCCTAGGAGTGTAAGGTAGTAATAATAGGGCAACTGCATGAGGGAGTATATGAAAACTTTCTGCACCGCCTTTTCATTTTTTACCTGACTCTGTAACTGTTTTAAAAATAAGTCTATTTTTCAAAAAGCTGCTTGTCAAATATGAAGAGAACCTCTATAATTTGCATATATATTATCATTAAAAATACTTTTATTAATATGTCATATCATTGGTAATGTCTCAGTCTCGGATATATCAAAAATATTTAGCATAGTTTTAATGATTTGTTCTTAATGTATTTCATGTTGAAGAAACAATCTTTTATTTTGCCTGTTATGCTGTGTTAATCACAGCAATACAAAGTAGCTGGAAACTATATCTTCTTTTATCAAAGATTCTTAAGTGTAATTTTGTGATAAAAGAAAAAATAACCTAGGAAATCACACAATGGAAGAGCACATTTTATTTCTTTCTAGCTTGTGAATTTCTTTGCCACACCATGTTGATTAATAGTAGTCATAATTGCCATAAAAATTAGACACAAGATATTTATTGTCACAATAACAATTGGATGTTATTGCCAAATGCTAAGGACAATAATGCTTAAAAACAGTGCTAATTCCAGTGTTCTCCATAGGGAGTTCTTAAATATATATACATAATTAAAGATAAAATGTTTTTAAACCTCATATTCTCTACAGGAAAACACATAAAGCATTTTTAGTAAACAACTAAGACCAAGCAGTGTGTACACTGATTTCTATTATATTTATTTATGTGTCTGTTTTGCGCGAAACATTTTTTGTCCCATATTGAATTCGAAATATGCAAAAGTTTCTCTTGCATTCCACACCCCTTACCCCACACCTCCTCTGTGTTCTTTTACTTCATTTACATACCCTAGAACTGTTATCTGTGCTGGACTCTCACTATCCATGTGACTTTTTATGATTTTGCTTCTCTCCTTCATCAGCCTGGTCCCAATAACATCTTTTTGCTTCTTTTTTTTTTTTATTTCAGCATATTATAGGGGTACAGATGTTTAGGTTACGTATGTTGCCCTTACCCCCCCCTCCCCCCCGAGTCCGAGTTTCAAGTTGCTTCTTATTTTAACTAGTATTAAACCCAACCCAACATAAGCACAGTTTAATGGAAATAAATATCCACTTTGAAGTTAAATAGCTCTGAGTTCAAATTCTGACTTTGCTGTTCACTAGATTTGTGTTTGGAAATAAAGTTACTGAATTTTTCTGAACAACAGCTGCATTTTTTAAGTGAAAGCAAAGCTTTGATTTATGATAGTCAATCTAAAATGCTCAGCATGCTGTCTTTATCAGATGTCAGCTCCTTTTCACTTTTCCAATCTATTTTCAATTCCAAATCCTAGTTTGTTCACACATTCACCTGTCCTAGTTTTTGTTTTTGTTGTTGTTGTTATTGCTCACAATCTGTCAGATCTCGCCCAAGGGCAGCACCATGGGGAGCATGATTTCCAAACCAATACTCCTCTTTCTGAACTGCAGTAATCCTTTCAATGATTTCTACTTGTCACCTACCACAGTCCAGTCATTTCCTACCATCTACAAGTTGCAAGTGCTATCCTTACCCTTTCTCCTTGGACATGACACTCTGGTATACTTTACTGGAATTTTAGACGCTGCCTGATGGAAACTCTTATAATTTATTGCCTCTGTACCTAAAAATGTATGTTCATCCATATTCATCCACATAAAAATAGTATTCTTTCTACCATCGGGGCCTAAACGGTGTGTGTGTGTATGTGTGTGTGTGCATTTGTACACACATTATTTACATGTGTGAGACAGGGGACTGTGTGTGGTGGCTTTGTTCTCTACAAGCCCTGAAAATGGCCTTACCCTAACTCTTATTTGAACTTGTCTTTACTAATTTTTCTTTAATATGTAACCTTTATCTATTTTTCTTAAATTTCCATATCCCTGTGCTTAGAACAGTGCTTGGGGTGTAGCCAGTGCTCTGACTTTTTAGTGGCAAGCTTATAATCATTCACTTGTAATTACATGATTATAAAGATTACTGATGTATTTTAATGATATACCTCTAAAGTTTTTTCTGTTCAGCCAAGAGCTATATTTTACATCACAAAAGGAAGGCTTTTTTTCCTCCCTTACTTTACCTTCTTTATTTAATTGACAAATTCGTTGAAATAGCAATCTATAGTCACTTCTGCATAAACTTTATTTTTTTAAACTTTATATGTTTTATTTTAACATAATGCTTGATACATTTAAATCTACTTATTTAAGTAGTGAACCTCATGTTTATTTTTCTTAACTACAGAATTGAGTAACTACTTCCTCTGTAACTCCAGACAGATATAAAGAGGTCTTCTCTAAATTAATATAGTCAAAACTGAACCTCCAAACCTGGTCTACCCCACTCTTCCTCATCTAAATAAAAACCGTCATCATCTATATGTTTGCTAAAGCCAAAATCTAGGAGTTATCCTTCTTGATTTTCTTATCTCTTCTCAACCTCAACATCTAAACAAGTAACATTGAATTCACCTTCAAAATGCATCCCACATCTGTCTACTTTTCTTCAGCTCCACTGAAAATCTCCAAAGCCAACACCATTTTATCCTAGTTTTATCATTACAATTCCATTATTTCATCATTTTTTTTTAATTTTTGTTCCTTTTATCAAAATATTAAGAGGGTACAAATGTTTTAAAAAGCTTCTGCACAGCTAAAGAAATAATCGATGGAGCAAATAGACAACCTGCAATGACACAAAATATTTACAAATTGTGTATCCGATAAAGGGCTAATACCTAGCACCTACAAAGAACTCAAACAAATCAGCAAGGAAAAAACCAAAAACACCATTAAAAAGTGGGCAAAACTACTGCACTTGACTAGTCTTGAAAAAATTAAAAAAAAAATTGGGCAAAAGACATGAACAGAAGTTTTTCAAGAGAAGATAGACAAATGGCCAATAAACATGCATAAATGCATAACATCACTAATTAATTACCAGGGAAATGCAAATTAAAACAATGAGATATGACCTTACCCCAGTCAGAATGCCTTTTATTAAAAAGTCCAAAAACAATAGATGCTGGCTTGGATGCAGAGAGAAAGGAACACTTATACACTGTTGGTGGGACTGCAAATTAGTACAAACTCTATGGAAAACAGTATAGAAATTCCTCAAAGAATTAAAAGTAGACCTACCATTTGATCCAGCTATCCCACTATTGGGTTTCTACCCAAAGGAAAAAAAGTCATTTTATCAAAAAAACACCTGCACATGAATGTTTATTGCAGCACAATTCACATTTGCAAAGATGCAGAATCAATCCAAGCACCCATAGATTCATGAATAGATTAACAAAATATATCATATATATACTGTGGACTACTACTCAGACATAAAAGGGTAAATTAATGCCTTTTACAATAATTTGTATGGAACTGGAGACCATTATCCTAAGTGAAACCTCTAAAGAAATAGAAAAGCAAATAACACATGTACTCGCTATTAACTAACTGATGAGCACGCATGTGCACAAAGAGAAGTAAAGCTCAGTGGAAATAAAGCGGGCGGGTGGGGGGGAGGCGACCCAGCTTGAGCAGTTTGGAAGTAGAGGTCCTCACACAGTGGTCTGTACAGTATCACAAGGATAACACCCTAAAAATATCTGAAATGCCTATTGAACATACAGAGTCCTTATCTCTACCCAGCGTTTCTGCATCAAAATTTTTGGCAATGACCATAAAGTGTATATTTGGGCACACTCTGCCACCATGGAGAAGGCATCCTAGGCAGTCTGTATTATAGGATCCAAAGAAGACAGAATAATGGCCAACAAACATATGAAAAAATGCTCAGCATCTCCAATCATCAGGGAAATAAATGCAAATCGAAACCACAATGAGATATCACTTATCTCCAGGGAGACTGGCTTTTATCAAAAAGTCCCAAAATGACAAATGTTGGTGTGGATGTGGAGAGATAGGAACATTCATACACTGCTGGTGGGACTGCAAACTAGTGCAACCTCTGTGGAAAGCAATATGGAGATACCTTAAAAAGATACAAGTAGAACTACCATTTGATCCAGCAATCCCATTACTGGGCATCTACCCAAAAGAACAAAAGACACTCTATGAAAAAGACACCTGCACCCGAATGTTTATAGCAGCACAATTCACAATTGCAAATATGTGGAAACAACCCAAGTGGTCCATCGATACATGAGTGGATTAATAAAATGTGGTATGTGTATACCATGGAGTTCCACTCAGCAACAAAAAACAGTGGTGATCTAGCACTTCTTGTATTATCCTGGATAGAATTGGAGCCCATTCTACTGAGTGAAATATCAATGAGTGAAAGGAAAACAAACACTACATCTACTCACCATCAAATTGGTATTAATTAATCAACACTTATGTGCATACATATTAGTAACATTCATGGGGCATGTGGGAAGCAGGGAGAAAGGGATGGGTATATACATACCTAACGGGTGTGATGCGCACTGTCTGGGGGATGAACACACTTGAAGCTCTGACTCGGGTGGGGAAAATATAAAAATTCGTACCCCCATAATATGCTACAAAAAACATATTGTACCCCATCAAAATATATATTATTATCTTTCAATTTAAATAAAGTACATTGCAAAACTAAAACAAAACAAAAACAAGTATAGATGCCCCTGTAATACCTATGTATTATGCTATATTATGTCTTGGCAATTATGGATCATGATATTCTGGTATTCAAAATGTAGATGTAGAAAATGTATACATTTTTCTCTACCTCTCTTTATTTTTCTCTCTCTCTCCCCTTCTATCTCTCATTTTTTAATGAAATAATTAATGGTCAGGATTTTTGTTGTTTCAGTAATTCAAATGCTTACTTGGCATTTATTTCTGGTTCTTAGTAGTTAGAATTTAAATTAAGGAATAATGAAATAATACTCAATTCACTCAAATTATCAGAAGATCATTTTCTGAGTGAATTTTTTTAAAAAGATGGATATTTATTTGAAACAATTTAGTATAGTAGATGTTTTGAACTTATAGAGTGAACTAGCTACTTAGCATCAATGTTAACACATAAGTTGACAATATCAATTAATCAATTATTTTGACTTATTTTGAAATACGTTTATCTTCTTCACTTACACTGTATGTTTTTTAAATTAATTAATTTATTTATTTATTTTTATTTCTGCATATTATGGGGTATAAATGTATAGGTTACATTGCCCTCGCCCCCCCCCCCCGCACCAGTCGGAGCTTCAAGCGTGTCCATCCCCTAGATGGTGCACATCGCACTCATTATGTATGTATATACCCATCCCCACCTCACCCCTCCCATCTGCCCGACGCCCCATGAACGTTATTCCTTTATGTGCACTTAGGTGTTGATCAGTGAAACCAATTTGCTGGTGAGTATATGTGGTGCTTATTTTTCCATTATGGTATTTAATATTATTTTTATGGCAAATCTCAATATTCAAAGCCCTTCTCAGCACCATCATAGCAAGTAGCATAGTATCGTCCTTCAGATTTTTTATTTCATAATTTGAAGAAAGGATGAGATGGTCACATCGGGACAAGAGACAAGCACATCCACAATAGTCTGATTCACTGCAACTTATGCTGTAAAACTATCGTACTCACATGTCATGATTTTAACAGTACAAAAAAGGGGGGGTGGGGCTTTGAACAGAAAAAACAATAGCAGTTTTTTCATGGGGAGTGATCAACAATAAAGGTAGTTAGTTCAGCCAAGTGGAACATAGAGAAATTGGTCAAGGGTAATTCTGGCAGGAGCCAAAATGAAATTCAGTTCATGAGGCGGAAGCTGAAGTTTGCAGTGATAGTAAGTCAATACAGTCTGTAGGCCATATTCATAAAAAATAAAGTCTCTTTCAGGTTTTACAGAATGATCATGGATGGTTGTTAACAAAACAATGAGGTCATTAAGAGATCAGGTAAAATGAGTTCCATTGGAATATAACTGTTCATAACAGTTTAAAGAATAGCTGTCTCTATCTCAAAGCCCTCAAGCTACCTAACTTTCATGAATGCTTTTAGTAAGTCTTAGAAAGAAGTGTAGGTAAAATCAATGGGTTCAGGGTGGATAGAGTCAAATATTAAGCCTAGCATCCTCTTCTACATTGTAGAGAGACCAATTGGATAATTTATGCCAATTATCTTCCTTTGGCAAGAAACTATGCCTGCCTTGAATTATTATATAACCCCTTAATATGTTTGTGAGTTAATGCATGTTGTTCAATCCCATTTATTTTTATCCCATGAATTATTATTTTAATTTAAGCAATGCCTTCCCTGTCATTGTGAAACTTATATGCACCACGAGGCTGATCCCCAATCCTGTATATTTAAGGCTAACTGCAGTAGACCATTTTTCTCTGACAATGTTAACAAAGGTTGTCCCTTAGATACACAGACAAGTATATGGTCTTTAAGGAGTTTAACATTGTCTATTAGCCCTCTGCACATATTTCTCTTCTCCTAATTCCCTGGTAATTCTTTATTTCCATACATAGATTACAGGTGGGCTTTGCTTTTAGTGTGCTGGATATTACAGACTGATAGGTTGAGTGATCCAGTGAAGTCGACAATTCTTTACAGACATATTCATAATAAAGGACACTAATCTCATTCAACTTTAACTCAACTAATACTGCAATGGTCTCCTCAGAGCAGAACACAATTACACTTTCGGAATATAGTGGTACAAATAAAGCATTACCACTTATAATGTATTGAAACAGATAGGAAATTTGAAAGTTAAAATACAATGGTGAAAGTGCTGGAAAAGTGGTTTGCAAAGGTATATATACCCAAACCTTCTTTTTCATTACTGTAAGTAACTATTTGAAAATTGCTTTGAATCCCTTATGGGAACTCAAGAAATTACATGCCTCCAATTGTTTTTTTATGCAAAATGACATTCACACCTTAATCTGTTATTTCAGGACTTCACCTTAGTCTTCTCTAAAAACCCCTTCCCTATATAATTTTTGTGCTATTTCGTACATATACCTCTTTTTTCTTTTCTTTTTTTTCTTTTTCTTTTTTTTTTTTTTACATTTAAACTAGTTGGACCACTGTTCTCAGTATCCTTTCAATGGAAAGTCCACCAATTCTGTTAACATATTTCTAAATGAAGTTCATCCTATTGGGTCTGGTTCAAATGGCAATTTTTCATAAAATCTTTTCCTAATACTACCAGTTGCTACCAAAATTCTTTTTATGCTAAATGTAGCTATACTTCTTTCTTGACAATTATCATAATCCTGTTTAATTCCAGGCATTTGCCTGTATTTTGAAGCTAACATGGCATAAGTTACTTAAATATAGCAATAGTGATAGCAGCAACCTTAAAACAATACCAGCTAATCTTTCTTGAATGCTTATGTATGTCAAAACACTGTTAGAGGAATGTCTAGGAAATTTACCTATATTAAAGTTCCTATATCAGTCTTTATTTAATCATCTCTATGGCCCTTCACAATCATCAAATGAGGAAACCACAGCATGGAGAGATTAGACAGTTTATGGAAGTAACAACTCATCACTTTAGAACTTTTTGTCTGTTAGTTAGAAACAAGTCACAAGCTTGCCCCCTCTTAAAAGGGAACTACACAGGGATGTGACTACCGAGAGATGAAGACAATTTGATCTATGTTATAGTCTTTCCATCACAGTTCATTTTCTTGCCCCAGGTGATCTGTGTCCTTCCCATAGGGAAAATGCATTCACTTCCTGCCAATACTGGGAAGAGTCCCACTCCAATAAATTATCTGCTCAAATCCTAGGCATTCATCGCCTAAAGTAGGTGCAGGTGAGATTGAGTCTCCCTGGGGGTAGTTTCTCCCACGCAATCAATCTATAAGGAGACAAGTTTTCTGTCCCCCACACACTCAACACATAATGGTAGAATAGAGGGTAGCAGGAATAGACATTTCTGTTCAAAAACAGTGACAAAAATTCACTGGTCCTTAGTGATTTTAAATTTGAGCCAGTAAAACTTGTTGGATGTTGACGATTAGATTTCAAGGCCTGGGGATAATTTTCCATGGCCCTCCCTCCTACCTCTGTTTTCTTTATTCCAGCGTCTCCATCATCTTTCTTTTTTCCACGAAAGTAGAATATATTTGTGCCTAAGTGGTGTTATCAGCCTGCTTCCTGCCTCTAGAATTTCAAAAGTCTGAAAGCCCTTTTGTTTTCTACTCTCCCTGTTCCTTTTGGTCCAAGTTGGGAGTGTTTTTGCTAAAACAATTTTCTCAAGAACTGAGTAGAATTCCGTGTGTTTCCCAGGGGTTTGCTCTGTTAGACAAAAGTCATAGCCATAAATTCCTTCTAGGTAACCCTTCTTCTCTCTAGGAATCCCACAGAGAGGAGTGAGTGACAAGCAATTAAACTTCCTATAGGTTTTATTGTTAGATTGAGAAGATCTGTGAGACAAAACTTCGATAACTTTAAAAGTCCATTTTTGTGACTAAATACTCTATCTTTTGAAGCTGTATAATCACATCCAAGTTTTATCTAAAGATCATGTTTTCCTCACAGTTCATAGAAACAATTTCCTAATTTTAGCGTCTTTTGCTTTCTGGAAAAAGCTCAGAATTTTGAAAATTATCAAGTCCTTTCAGATTAAAAGTTCTTTTTAAAAATGATCTTCCTATATTCTCACATTTTACTATAAGCAGCAAGAAAAGAGCAGGTGGAATCTCCAACACTTTTCTCGAAGATCTCCTGAGCTAAATACCCAAGGTTGTCACTTATATTTTCTGTTTTTTATATAACTACCAGTGACAATTTTGCTCAGCTCTCTGTCTGGACATCTTAAGGATCACCCTTTATCCAGTTTTTAAGAGCATGTTCCTCACTTCCTTTTGAGCCATCACTGGTGGTGTCCTCAAAGTTCTGGTTCATAACAGTCTGTTTAAGGAAATTGAATCTTTATTGTGCTCTTCATTATTTCCCAGCTTTTGACCACTGTCTCCTTCCAAAGCCACTCCCCAATTTTTAGGTATTTGTTAGAGCTCACCTCTATTCCAGGTACCGATATCTACTACTGTGTAACAAATTACCACAAACTTAGCAGCATAAAACATTGTGCATTTATTATCTCAGAGTTTGTGTGGGTCCAGAACCCAGGCATGGCTGAGCTGAATCCTCTCCTTCAGGGTCTCTCCCAAGGCTGTAGCTGAGATGTTGGCCAGTCTTGGGGCTCATCTTTCACTCTACTGGGGAATGGATTGTCCATCAAACTCACGTGGCCTTTGACTGGATTCACTTCTTCCTGGACTGTCAGATTGAGGGCTTCAGCTCCTTCCTGGCATTTGGCTAGAGGCTGCCTTTAGTTTCTTGCCAAAAGTGTCTCCTCAACATGATGACATGCTTCATCAAAGTGTGCAAACAGAAAAGTCAGTAGAGAAGGCTGCTTGGAATGCAAAATTACAGTTCCATATAATGTAATCAGTCAAGTGGTATTCTTTTATTTTTTTGTGTATTCTATTTGTTAGAAGCAAATAATATCTCTTGCCTATAGTCAAGAGGAAGGCATTACATAGGGAATGAGTACCAAGAGGCACAGATAATTGAGGCTGTTTTAAAGTTTAAAGTTTGTCCACTATAGGTGAAACCATCATATCTGAGAACTTTTTATGATCCTAGAAGGTATGAGAAAGTATAACAGTGAGATAGCACAGTCATTGTGCCTGAATTTCAATGTTATAGACCCCACCTAGGATTAAATAGAATAAAGACTTAAAAAAAAATTCTGGAATAGAATATAAATGTGATATATTAAGTTTTTATAATAATCACCATTCCAGTTAAGCACAATCTTCATATATACTTGGCATGTAATAACTGCTAACATTTTAGCATGCATTGTATGTTCAATATATGTCCTCCTAAAAGCAGTATCATGAGCATTGGACACAGATCTCAAACTGGGTTCAATTCCCAGTTTTGATAGTGACTATATATGTGTATTTGTGTATGTATATTATATACTACATATATATGTGCACTGCGAGGAAGCTACATAGTCTTTCTAAACTTTTGTGTCTTCATCTGTAATATGGGTGTAGTAAATGGTATTTGCTTTAAGTGAGTGTGCTGAAATGATATGAGTTAATAAAAATCTTATCAGAGTGTTCAGCAAAGAGAAACCCTCAAACATTAATTGCTGAATAATAACATACATTGTTATTAAATATAACAGCAATGAACCAAGAAAATATTTTTGCATAGGCAGTTTCATACACAATGGAAGTTCAATCATCTAGGAGAACAAAGTGATACAGATTCAATGCAATCTCTATTAAAATACCAGCATCATTTCTCACAGATCTAGAAAAAATAATTCTATGCTTCATATGTAATCAGAGAAGACCCTGTACAGCTAAAGCAACCTTAAGCAAAAAGAACAAATTGAGAGGCATCAATTTATCAGACTTCAAGTTATACTACCATGCTATAATAACCAAAACAGCATGCTACTGGCACAAGAACAGAGATGTAGACCAATGGATCTACTTCTTTTTTTTAATGTGTGACTCCTATTGTTTTAATATTTAAGATTTTACATCATGTTCTAAAAGTTTTACAATTCATTAACTATTTTTTTCTTTTTTTTTATTTCAGCATATTATGGGGGTACAGATGTTTAGGTTACATATGTTGCCCTTACCCCCCCTGCCCCCCGAGTCTGAGTGCAATGTGCACCATCCTAGAGATGGACATGCTTGTAACTGTTTTAAAATATTAAAATATTTTTCTATGCTTATGCTCCTTCAATCATTATTTGAAAATATTTAATGAAGTAATATATTTATAATATTCATCATTCACCAAATTGTGCTCTGAGAAGACTCAGCCCCTCCTCTGTGTCCCCATCTAATTTTACCCTTGCTTCTTGTTTTTGTCTATTCTCTTACCCCCACATGGCTTTGGCAGAAACAAACAAATAAGCTTTCTCATGGATCATCTCAATATCTTACTTGAGCAATCTTTGCTTTATTATAATTTCTATATTTTCTTCTTTCATATTTTTTTAGGCTCAGCTAGGCCCAGTCCTTTCTCATCACTCTTGGTCTGGCTCTTCCTTCTGTCTGAATGCCCTATGCCCAGGTATCTGCTTGGTTGACCCTCACCTCCTTAAGATTGTCAATGGAGTCTCGCTACCTTAGTTGATACTATTCTTTCCATTCCTTCTTTGCTGGTATGTTTTTCTTTTGTAGTACTAATCACTTTCTCACATACTATGTATCTTAATATTTTATTTTACTTATTATTTATTCTCTGCTTGCTCCACTAGAATGTAAATTCCACAAGAGCAGGGGCCTTTGTCTACGTGTTTCACAGGTGTATCCTAAGTGATGGGATAGAGTTTAGACCATATTAAGTCCACTTATGTATTTTTGAATAAATGCATGAATGCATGATTAAAAACAATTTTAACCCACATGTCGTATGTCAGTTGAGTACTACTCACTCCTAATGATTGGTTTATATTAGTTTAAATTTAATTTCACAATGTATGAGAGTCTATGAACCTCTCCATGATTTTTTAAACATGAACATTTATAAAAACATACATAGCAATTTTCTTAGAATTGTGTAATGATTGATAATTTATGTTATCTTTCTTATGATTTTATATTTTCTATGTTCATAGTAATTGAAATATGGTACTTTTATTTTTATTATAAAAAAGCAACATTTTTATTAAAAAAGGGACATGTAATTATTCTATAAGTAGAAGAAAACTATTCAACTAGAGTAATTATTAAAGCTCATAGATTCTTACACCTTTACTTTTGCCCCTTTGTACCTTTGTCACTTTTTAAAACTTTTAATAGTATGGGATCTGCACATCTCTAACTTATTATAATGGGATTAGAGCAAACTGATTTCTTACTCATTTACTTATAGCTTAAACTTCACTTTCAGAAATTCATCCACCCCCAAGACATCAGGATACATAGTTAGTGCCTCTTGTTTACTGGAAAAATGCCTAAAATGAAAGACAGAGCAGTTTGAATGCTGAATTTGAAAATTTAAATCCGTGAATTGGCCTCACATTACCTCCTATAGAATAAGTAAGTATCATAATGCTACGGTGATTAAAAGCATCTTTAAACACTGCCATTTTCTTACTTAAGGTTAGAAATGCTGTTCCTTTTGGGAAATAGACTGCAGAGTTGTTAATATGTTAATCAAATTTTTGGCAAACATTATATTTCAATCAAATGACAAATAAATTGTCTAAAAATGCCTCTTGTAAATTAGTGAAGATTTTTTGCTATTGCCAACATTAATGTATAATCAACAAAGAATGAATATTTCAAAAATGATAAGTTAATTATGAATACTTG
>RJWJ010027519.1:0-22098 GCA_004363605.1 Indri indri
TGGACACGCTGTGGTTGGCCCCGCGCTGAGTTACTCTGACTCTATAACAGGGCTGCAAAGATCGATGGGGCCCCGGGAGAAAGAAGCTTGGATCCCGGGTTCATGAGGCAACGTCACAGCCAGTCTAAGAGTGGGGACCTGGTTCCCAGATCTGCCAATGACTTACCACAGGGCCAGGTCTCCCTGTGAGACCCATCGGGCCAGCTGGTCCCCTCAATGCCAGCTGCAAAGGAAGACAGGACACGCTGAGGAAGGGGCGAGGCCGGGAGGGAAGGGGCAGACTGGACATGGGAAGGACAGAGGCTCCGCGGGCAAAGGTCCCCTGATCTCCCGGGAGCCCCCCCACCTTGCTCCCGTGGGGCTCTCCGCGCCGAGTGCAGCTGGGGTCGGCGGCCACCTCCTCCCTTTGGGGGGCCCCGGGAGCTCCTTCCTCTCTGTCCCCCCACACAGCGAGGGCCGCTCTCCGCCCTGCGCCCTTGGCTGAACTAGAAACTAGCCTCCCCATCTAGGTGGGGTCGGGGGTGTTTCCCACGGAGCTCAGGTCGAGCCATGACATACTTTGTTTCCCAGGAGGCACTTTGAGCACATTCCAGCAACCAGGGAGGTGTTTGGGGGGCGGGGGGGAAACCCACGCTGCCTGGGCTATCACCCAGGACCCCACCCGGATGTGACCCCACCTGCCACCTCACAGGCTCAACCCGCTTTCCCGAAGAACCGCTTCTGCTCCTGCTACGTGACTCTGTTTCCCCGGCAAGACTCCATTTTTATTGTGGAAGATTATTTTGCATTGTGAAACCTTACAAGCCCCTCACCACTCGGCTTCAATTACAATACCCACAGACAAGCAGGCGGCCAGGCAGGCCCACGTCGATAAATCTGGCGCAGGTAATGGGGTTTGTTACGCACCGTATTGCATCACTCGGGCAATTTGTTCCCTAGCGACAACTCGACACTTACACTGTCTCGCAATTACCCGTGCGCTCTGCTCATTAACATCTACTCCGGCCGCTTGGGAACCACATAAACATTCCTCAAACAAGGGATATTTAGCAGCTTCCTCTCGCGCTCCGCTGAAGGATCACCCGCTCACCCCACCCTCGGGGCAGCGATCTAACACGGCTCGCTAATTAGCTAACTTGCGACAGGGAGGCAAATGCTCCTCTGCAGACCCTGCTCCTTGGGGCCCCCCCCAGGCCGAGAGCCAGGGGCTCTGGTACCCAAGGGGTCTCACCCAGAGGTGCCCAGCTGTGCCCAACCCCAGCCCAGGAGCTCGAGTCAGCCCCGGGGCACCGCTCCCAGTGGCCACCGGGGTTTCTCTCTGCATCCCGGGAGCCCAGCAGAGAGCCCGCACTCAGGGGAGGGCAGCCAGGGGCGGAAGTGGGCCTGTTAGGTCAGAGGTAAGCGAGGGGCCCAGAGGCCCTCACAAAGCTAGAACCTGGACCCTCAGAGAGGACCAGGAACCCTGAGGAACCTCTCCATTCCTCATACTCGCAGGGCACGGAGAACTGGATGCTCCCATGCTCCAGACCCCACACGCAGGCACGCGGGCTCAGGGAGGCGCCTGCCCTCCAACTGGCCCTGAGCCAGGCCCCAGTCCCGTCTGCCCACGTGCGGGCCCTGACTCTTCAGCACCCGGAACTCTTGCATACTCACCCTGGCCTGCTGGAGGATGGCTTGCGCCTGGGACTCCTGGGCTGAGACCATGGGGCCTTTGGAGCCTGCGTCACCACCACCGCCAAATCGGAACTGCAGGTGCAAGACAAGGTCACCAGAGCACACTGATGTTGAGCCCAGGCTGGATCCCAGGCCAAGGCCATGCCCACAGTCCTCCTGGGTGACCACAGAGCCTTGGAGGGTCTGGTGTGGCACCCTCTGGCCCGAGAACCCACTGCAAACACTATCTACCCCAGGGGTATGGAACTGCCCCCAACTCCTAACAACTTCAGCCCCAGGGACACCTGCAGACCCCCTCCCCATGTCTAGGAAGCCCTTTCTGGTGCCCACAGTGCCTCACCCTAAGACCCCACAGCCCCCAGCTATTGCTGAGAAAAGCCAAGGGCAGAATGGAAATGGCTGCATGGAGGAGGCCTGGGAAAGACGTCCCCATCCCACGACAGGGCTCCCTGACCGTGCCCAGCCCCTGGGCACAGATCGACAGGCAGCACGGGTCCCAGAAGCAAACCTCAGTCACGAGACTGACGCACGAGACCAGCTGCCACCCTGAGAGAGGTCCTAACCCTGCTGGCCGGCTCCCCATGAAGGAGATGGTCTCGTCCCCACAGCAGACCCCAAGCTCAGGGGAAGGTCAAGGTCAGGGAGGGCCTGAGTGGTGGGTGGGATGTCCACACAGCTTTCTTTCAGACAGAGGGACTCATTCCCTCTTGGAGCTGAACCCTCGCCAGTGCCCAGGGACAGGCGGGCGCCTTGTCCACCCAGCCCATCTGCCTCGTCAGTGGGACACCCTGAGGAGCCCAGCTGACTAAACCTGGGCATTGGGCTGGCTCACAGCTGTCCGAGGTGAGCCCAAGGCACTCGCACCTGTAAAATGTACCTTGGGAGTAAAATGGAGATGGTGCCTTTGTCAGGGACCCCAAGAAAAAGCCTGAGAACCAAATGTCACCATCTCCCATATCTGCCCTCGAAAGGGGACTCCGTGTGAGCTTCCCGCCATGTCCGCACGAGCTGTTGTGAGGGCTGGGGTGCTCGGGGCTAAGGGCGGGGAGGCGCGCCCAGCAGGGCGACCGCCCACCACGGGGCGCTCACGTCCAGGGACGCGCTGGGCCCTAGGAGCCAGGCCAGGCTGCCTGTGTGCCACCACCCCCCAAGCCCCGGAGGCCCATCTGTGGAGCACAGGCTGGAGGGCCTCCTCCTCCACTCTGCCACGGACACAGAAGACAGGGGCCTGGGCCTTACTTGGACACGTTGCTTAGATCCAAATCTAGAAAGTTCTGGAGTAAAACCACTGGGGCTACAAAAGATGACAGAGGACCAAGGAGGTGGCTTCCAAGGCCACACCTTGGCTGTCTCCTGCTGACAAGCACCGGCTGGTTCCCCCGGAGCTGAGCACTGGACCCCACGTGGCAGGGAGGGAGAAAGGCCGCCCGCACCAAGAGCCCAGTTTCACCAGCTCCCGACCTGGGCCCCCCAAGTGGTCCCGTCCTCCCAGCCACCCGCCCCACAGGCCAGGTACTCACCGGCAGCATGAGCATGGTCCCGGGGGGGCCAGGCAGGCCATCGGCCCCAGGAAGGCCTGGGCGTCCAGGGGGACCCTGTGGACAGGGGGCCAAGAAGGCTGGGTCAGCGAGCTGCCAGGGCAGGGCCGGGCTGCGGTGAGAATGGGGGGTCGGAAGACATGGCCCACCAGGGAAACACCCTGAAAGTGCACAAAAGGGTGCAAGACCCCATGGCAGGGAATGTTCCAGAAACCCCAGCCCAGAGAAGGGAGGGAACACAGCTGCGAGCTAAGGATCAGGAAAGGCAGAGGATGAGGAAGGACGGAGGCCTGGCTGGATCTCAAGGAATTCAGGGAGAAGAGAGGCAGGAGGTCGCCTTCCACAGGCGTGGGCAGGAGCCCCACAGAGAAAACTCGGGGGGTGGGCGGGCAGTGTCAGCCCCATCATTCTAGGAACCCCCTTCCTGGATTTCACACCAACAGGAAGCGAGAACTCGAGGCTCAAAGGCTCGGTTCCGTGTGTGCTGCCAGCGAGGGGCTCAGCCTTCATCTGGCTCCACCCCACGGCCTGCGGTTGCTTGGACAGAAGCCGGGACCAGGTGTCCACTCGCTGGGACAGACGCGTGCGGGAAAGGCAAATGACATGGTGCCCTCCCCAGACCCAGCTAATCTGGTCTCTGAGGCAGGACTCGACAGACATCCCAGGACTGGATTCTCTGGAGAAATCTGGCGAGCTTCGGGACTGTGCGAATGCAGAACCACTGAGGGGGCTGGTTTCACAACCGCGTGTCATCGCCCTCCATTCCGCTAGCGCAGGCAGACCCCAGCAGGCTCTGGGTCGGTGAGGACTGTTTGCACGGAGATGGGAGCTTAACTACCCCCGGGGGTAAGGACCCCAGGGCCACGCTCCAGGGTAACTGACTGCGGCGGCAGCCTTCGGGCACGTGTGTTCATGCCACTGCAGCAAGACGCTCCCAGCGAGGAAACATGAGATTCGTTCCCAATTCCTGGTCAGGAAGACAAAGAACCTGAGTGGTTCTTCGGGAACTCTCTAGAAGGGTGGAATCACCTGGGCCTGATCCAAAACTCGCCTGCCATTTGTCAGTAGTTAGGTTTTTATAAGAAGTAACTCGTCCTCGTGAAACATGCAACGCAGATTTACAGGGCGAAAGCGAAACCCCCTTTGCCTCCAGGCGTAACCAGGGCTAAAGCTCTGTCCTGCAGACAGGAGGAGCTGGAAACACACACACACACACACACACACACACACACACACACACACGTGCCAGACACACGCTGACGCACCCGCCACTCCGCAGGGCGCAGTTCGGGAGGAGGTTTCTCTCCACCTCAGCGGCGTCGTCCCTCCACGGTGCCCTGCAATCTGCTCGTGCTGTTCGCGGCAAACGCGGCCCATTTCCACAGCATCCTTCATTTCCACGCCTTTCCACGCCGTGGCGTCTCCCAGGCACGACGGCCCCCGCCCCCGGCAGCCCGGCCTCCCACGACCACCTCCAGGATCTGGAGAGAGTGATGCTGCTCCGTCTCCTGCTCCAGGGCTTTCCGAGAGCGAAAGCGAAACCGTCTCAGCACAGAGACTCCCGTGGGGCTCCCCACCCGCCTGCCACCACCACGAAGGGCAAAGGTTCAGGCTTCTCTTCTTCCTGCTCTGACCGCACCCCAGCCTGGTGGGTGCCAAATAAGAAAAATACGAGAGGAGGGTGCCCGGCCTTTGCTCTACGCCAGCGTCATGTTTCTGGCCTCTGAATCAGTGCCCCACTTGGTCAAGCAAAAGTGTCCCGAAAGCTGGCACGGAAGGGTTCTGTGCCACACCTACGCCAGGTGAAGAAATAAGGCCCCCACTTCCAAACTGAGAAATTGCTGGTGTCTAACAGGGTTTTCCCCGAGGCCGTGCAGGCATCTATCTCCCGCACACAGAGGACATGGCAGAGTGACCAGATGCCAGCAAAGCTGCCTCTGCTGCTGCTGCAGAGCCGGCCCCCGAAACTGAACCTGTGACCCTCAGCTCAGCCTCAGCAAGAGGCGCAGGGCACCCTGCCAGGCAGGGGACAGTGGCACACAGTCCCTACAGGGCCACCATGTTGGAATGAACCTAGACTGTGTGTGTGTGCATGTGTGTGTGTGAGTGTGTGTGTGAGCCTCTCTGAGAAGCTCTGTCAAGATGCCCTGACCACTTTCCAGGTACAAGGAAAGACTGGATCTATGTGTCCTGTCCTCGCGAGGCCAGGAGGACACGGGGACAAATGAATCCCACGCTGCTTGCCTGCCCCACCGCGGCTCTTCTCAAAGCTAATTCCTCCCGAGCTGGACAGCAGCCGCACGTCCGTCCGTGGGCTCGCCCTCTCTGTCGCGTTGCAGGCGACCTGGCCTGCGTCCCTCCCCCAGACTTGCCCCTGGTGTGAATCCGGCAGCGGGTGGGGGAGTGACAGAGCGGCAGGCAGCGCCCCAAGGCTGGTCCCGGGGAGACAGCACAGCGCCTACGAATCACACTGTTCAGCGGCGGGTAGTAACTGCTGTTCTTCAGGGCTTGGCTTACGAACCTTCTCAAGGCACAATGTATTCGAGCAAAATCCCAACCTAACCTGGAAATGCAACAAGGACGGCCAGAGGCGGGAGCCCCTCCAGATAGACAGGAGGACGCCAATCCACAGTGCGGGGCGGTGTCATTACTGCCAGGCTGCTCTGCACACAGGGGTCATGCCAGGTGTGGCCTCCCCCCAGGGCATGAAATGCGCCCCCATCACGCAGGGAGGGAGGGTCCCTATGCGCAGTGCTGAAGAAACACCTTGGGAACGGCCTCCCTTCTGGCCCTGAGATGTCCAGGAAGGAATGTGCGGGGCCTCCCAGGGGCAAACGCAGGCCTCCAGGAGGCCATTCAGAGACCCAGACGACGGGTCACTGCTTTAACCAGAATAATAAAATGTGCTGCAAATGGGAATCTGCCCAAAGTCTACCCCAAGAGCAGCAGATTGCAAGGCCAGCAGCCCCAGCTGGAATCCCGGAGGCAATTAGAAGGTAAGTGAGCTGATTTCCAAATGAAAACTTTTAACTGTCTGGAGGGCTGCTGAGATTCAGAAGTATTTTAGCCACAGCATTCCGAAAACTACCATCAAACTGGACTACATTCACCGGGCTGCCTTAAACACCAGCATGCTCGAGAGGTGTGCAAGGAAGGAGAAGGGATCCCCTCGGAGACACTCTGAGCATGACCTTTCTCTGGCACGAACGCTGACCACGGGGTGTGGGCGAGCAGTGGCGAGCCCGTCCCCGCCTTCTAGGCACGTCGGTCCAGGCCAGTGGGCGAGACACCTGGGGGTCCGCGGAAGGAAGGACCCACTCCATCTTCACCACCAGCCCCACCCCGTCCGTCCTCCCCCAGCCTGCCCGAGGTGCCCAGGGCAGGGCTCTGCAGAACACACACTGCCCAGCACCCCGCAGGGACACAGCGCTGCCGCTATGGCATTAGTGTAACATTCTCAAAGGCAATTCGCAAATGCACAGCTCCGGTTATTGCAGACCCGCCAAGGTCTGTCAACAACCCTCCGGGAATCCCGAAAGAGCAGGACACGTTATGGAAACGCACGGCAAGTGGCATGGATAACGGCCACCCAGCCCAGCAGCTCCCTCGGGGACACACAGCTCTCTGTCTGTGGTTCTCTTCTGAGCCTGAGAATAAGAGTGGGTGTCTCCCTGTGTGGGTGCCAGGAGGCCTGGGCTCAACCCCAGCAGCACCTGCATCTCCCCATGGGGCCCCGGCAGCCCCACCCCTGGCCGCCTGCCCATCTGTCAACCGAGGGAAGCCGGGGGGCGATGGCTGAGGCCCCTTCTCACTCCGTCACTGCACAGGAGCAGGAAAGGTTTCAAGGAGCCAGCAAGGCAGACGCAGCCCAGAGGGCGGTCGAGGAGTTCGGCCCGGAAGTGGGGGAGCCACAGGGGAGCCGTGGGGGAGCCGTGGGGGCAGGAGGGACTGGGAGAAGGCAGCAGCCACCAGGGCCCAGTCCAGCGGAAGCACAGGGCTGGGGCTGCAGCGGTGGGTCAGGGGCGCAAGATGCCCGGATGGGATGCTGGTGGGCACAGGGCGCTCACGGCCGCCAGGGTGTGCCTGCAGGGAGCACAGTGCAGGGAGGAGGACACAGGAGAAACACAGACATGGGCCTGTCCTTGAGCAATTTACCGTCCAGCTAGGAAGACAAGGCTCGAACAAGCAAAGAGAGGTGGGAAGAATCAATCCGCAAAGGGTCGGAGGAAGAGCTGCAGTCTCAGCACGGGACAGCTAGGTTGGCAGGGAGGAAGCTTCCAGGCCACGCAGGGAAAAGCCCTCCCAGACAGACAGGTGATGGAGACCAAGCAGGTGAAGGGGAACAGAACACGCTGCCCCAAGCTGTGCCACCGTGGCATGAGCATTGCTTCGACTGACGCCAAATGAGAACCGACAGCGGCGGGGAGGGTTCCCCTACCTCCCTCCTGCCAAAAGCAGGGCTGACACCTCCTGAGCGAAGGCGACATAACCCGCTTCCCGCCACCCACTCTCGCCAGCCCCGCTGCTGAGTCAGCTCTTGGAGAGGGGCCGCCACCTGAGAGAGCACAGACCTCAGTGACGGCCTCACCTGCCACGAGGTCCCCTGTGATTCCTAGTCACTTTCCCACGGTTTGTCACCCCTGAAGCCCAAAGCCCCCCTCCTTTGCCGAGCCACTTCTGTACCTTGCATTTCACACGCTCCCAACTCCAGCCACTTCCTCTTGTGTTTGCACTGCATGTCTGAGATGCCCCCGTGCCCGTAAGACTAGAGGCACTAATAAAATTGTACGCCTTTCCTCCTATTCCTCTGTCTCTTGTCAGCTTAGTAGGCCCCAGACGCTGAACCCCAGAGGGTAGAGAAAGTTTCCCCCTACTACACGGGGACCCTGATGTCACCCGCTGGCGGGCAGCAGGGCAGGGTGCCGACCCCACGCCCAGGGACCGCGCACGGTTCATCAGCAGACTGAGCGAGATCCTCACTCTCAGAGGAAGCTGCGCCAGGAGCAGGGCTAGCGTCCTGAGCACGGCGGGCCTGAGCCCAGCCCGAGGAGCGGGCAGCACCCAGCTCCTGGCAACATCCTCCCACATGGAAGGGCCCTGGGGAGGCCAGTGGGCTGCAGGTGTCCCCGGACTCCAAGGATAGCAGGCTCTGCAGGACTTGGCTTCTCTGCCAAACCCGGCCTCAGTGCCCTTGCTCCTGGACCCTGACTTGAATTTAAGGGGAGCTGCTGAAACCAACGTATTCTACTGTCGGGGCCATTGGTTCCTCCAGTGGAGCAGCTGGCTCAGGCCGCAGTTCCCGATGCACCAGCAGGGCCACCTGCCTCTGGCCCTGAGCCAGGTCCAGCCCAAAGGCAGGGACCAAGTGGACAGGGCGCCCTCCAGCTCACACCACCAGGTTCCCAGTGCTAGGCCAGTGCCGACCCCGTGGGCGCTCGGGAGAAATCTGTGTGATGGACATACAGACAGATGAGCTGACACTCAGCAACCGAGGTCGATGGGTGACGTGAACATCTGAGTCCCCTGCAGCCGTCGCCCCATCCTACTCTAGAAAAGAAAGCAGCGTGCCCCAACGCCGTGCGGCCCACTCTCACGAGCATGTAGACTCAGCCACATGTGTGGGCCCATTCGACGGTGGCTCTGCAGGAGGAGAGTTGGCCACCATCCATCGCACACAGATCTGTGGGGAGGGGTCTCAGGAACAAGCTGGGGTAGGCTGCAGCCCCCACACCAGCAGAACTCGAGTCGTGCAAGAACAGCGGCCCTCCCTGTGGCCTGTCTGGGACTGTGGCACCGCGGCAGAGGCAGGAGGCATGGCGGGCTCAGCATTCCAGAGGCCGGCCATGCCCCCAACTGCTGCCACGTCCCTGGCTACAGAGCGAGACCTCCCTCCTCTGGGCGCCCAAAGCCCTGGCCGTGAGAAGCAACGTTGCGGAGAATCTTCCTGTGCAGCCCCGCCTGACGGGCACGGCTCTCGGAGGTCTCCCAGACGCAGAATGACAACTCCTCTCCCCTTGCTAACCCAAATCCTACTCCTCCAAAGTCACCCTCGGTGCTCACCCGGCCCCTCCCCAGCACGTGCCCATGAAGGGTAACGAGCTCCCCGCGCTCCTGGCACCTGCCTGCCTGGTCTGCTCCTCTCTCCTCCCCAGGAGGACCGGGCTCCCGTGAGAATCTCAAGGTCCGGCCATGACTTACTCTCCCGGAACCCCCCAGTCTTCCTGGGGCTACGGGGCCTCCCGCCTCACCACCCTGAGCATTGCTGCGAAGCCACCACGCACTGACACAAGACACCCCCGGACAAGTCCCCGCACAACTGCCTCTGAAGAGTCCCTAGCCATGGGCACCCTGATGTTACCCACCGCCTCCCATGTGACCCGACCCAGCCCTCCCCCCACCCCCCAAATACCTGCATGGTCCACACCCCGCTCCGGGCAGCGGGCCAGGCCCTGGGGTAAACACCCACCAAGAGCCACACATGCCTGTTCTCTCATCCCCGCTGCGGCCACCCGCTCGCCAGCTCCTGGTCCTATCATGTCACACTCACGGTCATCAGGACAGCACGAAACAGCAGAAAAAGAAAACACAACGGCTCTGCCACAAGGACCCACAAGGCTGCAGTACTCAGAGCACCCGCCAGGTGTCACATGGAAATCGCGCGGGACAGCTTTGTCTCCCTCCTGCGACACAAGGACTCGTCCCCTGACCCAGAGCCAGGAGGGGTGAGTGGGGAGGGACAAAGGCCAGCCAGGCTCTCCAGCAGAGGGGACAGGGCAGACTCCGTGCAGCAAGGCTGTGCCAGGCAAGGACAGAAGTGGCACAGGGGCTCTGCAGCTATCACTGCTGTGAGCCGCCCCTGGCACCCTCGCGGGCCCACTGGGCTCGCTCTTCCCGGAACCGCCTGTCCCTGGCTGGGGCTGAGCGACAGCGACCTCTGGGGGTATCGGAAGAGGGGGTGGTGTTAGCAGCACCCGGGTCAGGGGCAATTTGAAGAAGGAAATCAATGTGCCCACTGTCACCTCCACACCTAGGGGACAATCGGCCACAGAGCAGGGAGGATGCAGGGACCGCCCCACCTGCCCGTAATCTTGGGGACCCGAGTCAACCTCTTACCCTTTCCCCAGGGTCACCGACTTGGCCTACGGGACCAGTAGTTCCTGGAGGTCCAGGAAGACCCTAGAATTAAAAAGTCAGCACAGAGTTACAGATGCAGGACCGGCGAAGCCCCTCCCCACCCGGCTCAGCCAGGGTACAGGTGGGGGCCAGGGACGCTGGGCTCCAGGGTGTCTGCAACAGTGGCGACCCCCCTCTTTTCCATCCAAGAGATTTGAGGGGTGTCACCAACCCTGTCCCCCCAAGAGTGCCTCCCACAAGTCACAGGAAAACAAAACCTGATACTCACGGCGGGGCCTTCCGGGCCAGGCGGCCCCTCGACGAGCATGCCCTGGAAGAGACAGAGAGAGGGCGTGAGACCCGGCTGCCTGCACAGTCTCCAGCTGGGTGGCCCGGAGGCCCGCAGACCCCAGCCCCTGGGCAGCCCCTGGCTGTCCTGGTGGGGTCTCGGGCAGCAGAGTCTCCAATGGGGGCTATGCTGGGGGCCACAGTGACTGTCCCCCCGGCATCCCAAGGTGGAACAACAAGCCCTGGCCAGTGGCCAGTGACTGACAGGCTCCCATAAGAGCGGCAGCCAGAGAAGCACCTGAAGATGCCACAGCGGGACAGGGACCTGACCACCAGGCTGCCTGGTCTGCCCAAGGGGGAGCGCCAGTGGCCGCCCAAGGGAGGGGTGGACCCCAGGACACGGGGGCCCCGGTGGATTCGGGGAGATGAGGGAAAGAGGCACCGCAGGCCCCAGGCTGGATTTCTGTCCCCAGCCAGGACAACTGTCAGGCCTAGAGCTGTGGCCTCCAGCCCTCTCCTCCCTCTGGGTGGTAAATGCTTCCTCCCACGCACACAGCAGCCGCCCAGAGCACGTGGGACACCCGGCCACACCCACCTGGGTGCTCAGCTGCCCTGCCTCCCCAGCCTCTCGCCTCACCAGCCAAGGCCCACCTGCGTCGAGCCCCCACCTCACTCTAACACCAAATGGGGACAAGGCCTCCTGCCCCCTCAGTTGCCTGAGCCCCAGGAGGCACCCCCTGCTCCGGGACCCCCATTTCCAGCCCCCCTTCCCAGGCAGGGCTTCTCTTTTCACTTCTGACCTACAGATGCCAGGGCCGGGCATCCCCACTGCCCTACGTGTCCTCCACATTCCAACCCCACTTCGGGGGAATCTGAGGCAACGTGCTCCCGCCCAGGGAGGGGAAGGGAATCCCACCCAGCAGGATCTGCACAGAGAAGGCAGCGGGATGGCACCTGGGCATCCTGGGACCACGCGCACGGGGCTGGACCCTGCTAGGAGGCTTCTCTAGCATACTGCAAGGTGTAGCCACACGTGGGGCAATGAACAGTGGTATCTCCTCCCGTTAATTCTTGTGACCCCTGGAGCAGGGTGAGAGGGCACGTGGCCCTGGGGTAGGTCTCCCTGCCTCTTCTTCCTCCAGACCAAGGGGAAACAGGAACGGCTGCACTCGGGGTGACTTTGCCATGAAAGAGAGCGGTCCTCTCGGGAAACGTGGGCAAGTGCTGTGGTTTGCACGTGGCCCTCAAAGTTCACGCTGGGAACCGAATCCCCAGTGCAACAGCGGGGAGAGGTGGAGCCTTTGAGAGGTGACCCGGCCGTGCGGGCTCTGCCTTCAAGCACGGACTAACGCCGTATTGCGGGAGCGGGTCGTTATGAAAGGATGAGTTCGGCTCCCTTCTCTCTCGCTTGCCTTCTGCCGCGTCACGCCAGACGCCCGTGCCATGCTCGTGGGCGTCCCAGCCTCCAGAGCCACGAGCCAATGAACTTCCGCTCGCCGTCAGTTACCCGGCCTGTGGTGCTCTGCTACAGTGGCACAAAACGACTAAGACAGCACACGGCCCCTGAGCGACAGGGTTTGCCCAGCCATGGGAGTGCAGGCTGGGCGCCAGGCTGGTGACGGGACACGCAGTCAGGGGGCTGCAGAGCTCCCCAGCACCCCCATTCTGCCCGCCAGAGCTCCCCAATCACCGGGAAGATGTACGCTGTGTTTACCCAGATGTACGTTCAGAGAAACACTTGTATGTGTGATGTACACAGCAAGTTCAGCCAAACAGCCTCCTAAAGCCCAGCTTTCCCATTTTGCTCCCTGACAAAGACAGCGGGGAAGGCTCTGCAAATGAGCTGGGATTAAGTGAGAAACCACTGGCCTTGCAGGGCCCAGGGGCTGCAGCTGCATTCCCAGACACACACGCCGTTGTTCTCGGGGAACTGGGGCAAGGCCAGGCGGGGATCTCCCAAGAGAGCCAACCCCAGATGGCTCCAGCTCGGCACAGGAAGGAAGCTGGGAACGGCTGGCTGGATGGATCCCGCAGAGGGGATTCCTGGACCTTCCCAGGCAAAGCTGTGGCCCGTTCCACACCCGGCCCAGCCCACCACGACTGCCAGCCACAAAGCTCAACAGGGCAGTGGCATGGTGGGAGGGGTCTCACTATGGTTGATAATATTGCATCACATCCTGCTAATCTGCCAAGAGAGCGCTTAGGTGCTCTTACCATAGAGAAAGTAAGAAAGGCTATGAGGTGATGGATATGTCACTTTGCTCGAGGTAGCAGTCACTCCACCATGTATACGTACACCAAGGTAAGTATAGCAAACATCGTTAATCACATGCAATTTAGAAAAAGAAATAAGACTTTGCTGAAGTCAAAACAATTCTCAACCAAGGTACACCCATCTGTTAAACAACATATTGAAAAGAGAAAAAACCAACAGCAGAAGGTGGAGATGGAGATTCGGACACCCCTGAGGGACGCCCACCAGCTGGCCTAAGCCCCTGGGTCTGGCCCTCCCCGGCCCTGAGGTCCAGCGCAGCCGGAGCACCGGGGCTGGGAAACCTGCCTCCCTGCAGCTGAGCGGACTCCTGTCCTTTTCAGGAGCCTCTGGCTTTGCCGCCAGGGAGCGGGTGCTGGACCTGGGTGGGAAGGAGCCTGGCACGTGCGTGGAACGGGTGCACCGCCCGAGAGGGACGTTGTGTGGGCAGGTGCGGGAGGACAGGAGACGAGTCTCCCAGGACTGGGCCATCTGTTCATGTGCGGCTAAGACTCTGAGGACATCTGGCGATGCTCTGGGTTGAGAAATTCCAACTACGTACATGATCTCTCCAGGGGACCGGCCAAAGGCCCCGTGGACACTCCGAACGGGCTGGGAAAGAGTGACTGCTGGCCGGGGAGGGGACCTTTCCTTAACGCATCCAGATGGCTCCATTTTCTCCCCAAGGAAGAAGAGATGGGTTTTCTGGAGACGTGGCATTTGCGCTGGACACATCTACTGCCTCAGCCCACGCATCTGGCCCACCCTTGCCGACCGCCCTGCCCAGCTGATCACAGCGCATCTCACCTGTGGGGTGTCAGGTCCTGACCTCAGCACCTCTGAGACCGCAGGGTGGACCCTAGGGCTCCCTGAGGGACGAGGACGTCCCAGAACAGGGAGGGGCCCCCACCAAACCCACCGACCCAGGAGGGGCATCTGGAACATCCCCGTTACGGTCCCACATTTCAAGACATCCAGTCACCCATGACCCGGTTACCTAACACAGTGGGTTTTACCCAACTGCGATTTCAGCACAGGGCTGTTCTGCTTAATTCCCTCAACAAGGCTTCATAAGCAACCCTCCGTGTTTCAGCAGTTTCAGCAAACTGACTCCGAGTGGTTGCGTACAGGCGTGGAGAGGTGGAGCCGCGGCTGACTGTTCCCGCCACGGCCATAGCAGACTCACAGCGAACCCCCGCCGGCCGCCCACCGCCCTCGGCGGCACGCCTCCTTCTAAAATGTTCCGAGTCCTTTTTATCCCAGGTAAGACCAACACCATGAAGTGCCCAGACTTGCTTCCAGGGCAGAGTCGTGATCAATGCATACCCACCCCCCGTTCAAGGCCTAGAACATTCCCCCACCTGGGGCTCTTCACGAGTCTCAGTGACAGCGGGGTGTGCAGCCCGTGAGATCAGGCGGCTCCTTGACCTGACCGGTGCACAGAGATGCAGGGTACCTGGGCGCCTGTTCGTACCCCATACGCCCCACATCCCCCAGCCGCAGACGCCCATCCGGGGAGGGGCGGGAAAACGTCCTCACCGGCTCGATGATTGCTGGTTCTCCCTTCTGGCCCTTCTCGCCGCGAGGTCCTCCAATCTGGGGATGGTAAGATATGGAGGGAGAGAAAAGGGAAAAGAAAGCCCACGTGACGCAAAACCCTTGTGACCTAGCAAAGCCACGGCGCCTCTCACTGAAGGACCAGCGTGAGCCAGACAGCGGTGAGTCCCCGGAGGCCACACGGTGGGTGGGGGAATGAACGGCTGCTACAGGGTTCGTGCGCGGATCCAGATTATGCCACCGCGCCGCACTCCTCCCCATCGCACCCTGAGCGCTCGGATCTCTTCACGAGTACGGCTTAGGGATGGCGCACACACCCTGCGCCCGCCAAGCCCACCCCGGGCGGTGCCCCTGCCCCTCTCACCCCTTCATAGATGGTGTCCTGGTTCGCCGGCATCCCAGGCCCGATCTCCGAGGGGGAGATGGTGGGGTCGTAGTACGGGTCGTAGTAGTTCTCGTCAAGGTTCCGGATGGTTTCTTCGGTGAACTCCCCCTCCAAGTCGTCCCTTCCTTCCCCTGGAGATGGAGCTGGCTGCAGGGACGGGAGGGAGCAGCAGCGTCACCCGGGAGAGCGTGGCCTCTGACAGGCACCGTGCCCGGCATCGTGGACACCAGGTGGGCTGGACAGAGACGACCCCCTCCATGGGCTCCAGGTCCAACACCCTCAAGACTTCAAGGCCACACGGCTGGAGTCTGGAGTCCAGCCTGTGGGACACGGTCTTGCGGCCCCGGTAGCCACTTTACGATCTACTTCCTCCTGTAACAGGGAACATCAACCCAAACCTGCCCAGGGCGCCAGGGCACCCCACGCCAGCTGTGCCACACACCCAGGGCCTCCGGGTCTCGAGATAACACGTCCCTGACCCCATGCCCACAGACACAAGGGTTTGGACCCATTGGAACCGGGTGTCCTCGCTGGCACTGAAGAACCCAGCATCACGTGGCGTGATCTCTGAGCGCCTGTTACACGCTGCGCTGTAGGAGATCCCTCCCCAGTCCAAAGACCCCACCGGCAGTGGAGGCAGACAGTGCCAGTGCCGTGTTGTAAGTAAGCACCTGAGACCCAGACAGGAGAGGTCACTCTCCAAGGTCACTTGCAGAATCTCAAGCCAGTCTTCCTCATAGTAGGCCCAGGAACCAACAATGCCCGGCCTCACAGTCACAGCTGTCTGCCCAGATCCTGGCTCACAGGCCTGTCTGACTTGACCGCTTCCCGGCCACAGTGGGGGACTCTATGTCCAAGCAGGCCCCTCCTTGTCAGTCTCCACCCGACCCAGGGAGACCTGCAGACTGGGGCCAGTTCGCAGGTGAGAGCGCTGAGTAACTCAGTGCATCGGGGATTCCGAACTTGCCTGGCAGGGGCATTCCCTGGGGAGCACTGGGAAATAGCCCCACTGCGAGAGCCAAGGGCCAGGGCTGCCGGGCGTGGGGCCACAGGGGCCACCCACGGACACCACAGGTGGGATGGAGAAAGGAGGCGGCTCAGGGTCCTGACCCAGCCCTGGCCCTTCCACCCTCCCCCGGACCAAGCCGACCGGAAGGGAAGAAATTACATTGGAGGCGTTGGCGGTGTCAACAGTGCTGGTGGGAATCTCAGCCCCGGCGCTGGGGTCAGTGGGCTGGTCGGGGTTCTCCACGCCCTCGCCGTACGTGAAGTCCTCGTAAGGGGAGTGTGTGTAGTAGTCCTCGCTGGGCACGTAGTCATAGTCCACTATCCCAAGGTCCTCTTCCTTCCCATCCCTCTCGCTGGTCTCCGGGGCAGGGGTGGCATCTGTAGGGGGCAGCGTCAGCTCCTGGGCAGCAAGGGCAGAGACGCAGAGTCAGGGTCAAGGCGGGGGCGTGGCCGAGGTCTTAAGGGTGAATCATATCTCAAAATTTAAAAAACCAAAGTAGCAGAACATTCTAGGCTCTTCCAGCAATATGGGACAATCGGGTCATCTTTCCCCAGAAGGACACACTGACAGACACTCACAACCACTCACACACACCCTGCCCTCCCACCCCTGACGGTGTGCCGAGGATGTCACGCCTCCCTCCCCACAGCGCCCTCCGTAGCACTCGCTGCCCTGCGCCGGGCACCACTGGGCATGTCCCCTGGGGCATCTCAGCACTGCTCACACGCGCTCCAAGCTCTCCCGTGCTTCGGAGCTGAGGTGATGGCAGCACAGAGAGGGCAGGGCCCGGGGACCAACCTCGTACCACCCGTGACCCATCAGGGGAGCCCTGAGCTTGCCTCTCACACCACCGCTGAGGAACCTGAGACCCAAACTCATCCTGGGGCCTCCTCAAGGCTGGTGACACAGGATGGAGACCAAGGGCCAGTGCCCGGCCACGCAGTGGGAACCATGTTCCGGCACACCTGCCCTCTCTGGATGTCCGGCTCGGAGGAAAGCCCAGCGCTGCCTGTGAGCGCAAAGCCCGGGCAGCCTCGGGTGGCCACTCCACCTCCAGTCTCCCCCCAGCAGCCTCCCGCCTCTTCCGGCCTCGGCATGCTGGGCCCAGCCTCTCCCGGCCTCACCCTCCCTGCGCCACGCCCGGCCCAGCCCCCGCGCCGCCCAGACCTCGGGGATCTCGGTGGTTTCTCTCGCAGCTTCCACGGGCTTCTTGGTGGGGGTGGGCTCCTTCCCCAGGTCGTCCGGGTCCTCGTAGTAGGGATACTCATAGTAATAGGTCTCACCCTCGCCGTCCCCTTCCGGGTACTGAAAGTAAATTTCGGCCACGTGAGGCGGGAGCGCAGCCCCTGCGAGGGCCCAGCCTGCCTGGCCTCTCCACCCTCCCACCCGGCTGGGAAGAGCGACACCGCCGAGTCCTGCCGTGGGTCCCGGATGGGGTCCCTCCCTCCCAGCCCCTGGGAAGCTGAGCCGGCCCTGCCGGGAGACCAAGAGAAGAAAAGTCCCTTGAGCAGAAGTCAGAGAAGTTCAACCCAGGACACGCAACCGAATAGTGGCTTCACCTGGCCTTGCAGCTGCCACTGAGCTCCCGGCCCACAGCCCCAAGCTACAAAGCCCAGGGACCATGGGAAGGCCCTCACTGGGACAGAGAAGGCCCTGCCCTCGCCAGGAGGCCTGGGCTGCAGGAACTCAGGGGGCAACTCCATCTAGCGCTGTTCCTGGGGTCTGTAAGACGTGGCCCGGGCCACAGGATCCTAACCTTCACGAAAGCCACCCGCCCTTCTCTTCCAACTGGAGGTGAGAAGGAAGCCCGCGGAGAATACACAGCAGGATTTAATATCACTTAACAAAAATGAGAGTCAAACTTGACCGGGGGTAGGAGAGCATTTTCACGCAGAGGCGGCAGAACTGCCAGCGAGGGAGACCGGGTGCTGCTGGAGCATGGGGCTGGCGGGAAGGCCACCCTGCGGCCACAGCGGGCCCCAGAGGGACAGAGTGTCGGGCACATCACTGCCACTCTGGGGTCAGAGGACCGGCCATTCTGTGGTGGACACTTGTAAGCTGTGCCCTCTTCGGCGAGCTGCAGATGGCCCCCCCAGCAGACGGAGTCCACGGGGCAGCTGCAGCAGCCCTGGGCACAAACACCCCCTCGGGGACATAAGCTGGAAGGTGAGGACACCTGGCCTAACTCATCTAGGAACACGTTTGAAAGGGAAAAGGAGAGGGTCATCGATGACAGCCTCCGTGACTCCGTCACCGAGGGAAGCCCTGTGCAGTAAAGTGAGTCAGACATCCCACGATTCACCCCCCAGGTCCACTCGTACGCTCACCCAGCAGGTTTATTTAAATGCAGGGTCTCATGGCTCGTGCATCCCCCCACAATTACCCTGGCTGCTGGACCCCACCCCCTCCCAGGGGGTCTGCCCACGGCCCCACCATGAACCCAGCCGGAGCTGACTCACATATTCATCTGGATTGGGGTCCTGCGACTGCGGGGTGTCAGGAACCGCGGTGTCACAGTCGGGGCTGTAGTGCTCACAGTAATCATAAGCTGCCCGGTGGTCTGAGACAAAAAGCAGCTGTTGGATGTCACCCTGGAAAAGGACAGAAGCTCATGAACAAGCAGCACATAGGACACTCATATGGGGACTGGGAGACCCAGCCTTGAAACAGAGGGAAGCCCAGGCCAAACCTTAAGGGCAGTTTGTTCTCAGAGCTAGACTCCCTGGAAGCTGCAGCCCACAAAAGCTGCTCAAGCTGGGCTGGTCCATCCATCCATCCACCCATCCACCCATTCGTCCACCTATCCACTCGTCCATCCATCCTTCCATCCATCCACTCATCCGTCCATCCATCCATCCATCCACCTATCCACTCTTCCATCCATCCATCCACCCTTCCACCCATTCGTCCACCTATCCACTCGTCCATCCATCCTTCCATCCATCCACTCATCCGTCCATCCATCCATCCATCCACCTATCCACTCTTCCATCCATCCATCCACCTATCCACTCTTCCATCCATCCGTCCACCTATCCACCTATCCATCCACTCATCCATCCACCCACCCATCTATCCATCCACTCATCCATCTGCTCATCCATGCACTCATCCATCCATCCAACCATTCATCCATCTATTCTTCCATCCACTCAACAGCCATTACTGTGCACCTACTTAGTTCCAGCCACTGCATCACACACCGGGGATGCAGCTATGACCCGGACCCACTGCCTTATGGTGTCCACATTCTCCCTAGGGCACCTTAGACTTATATGTGCCCTACTGACAGATCACAACTGCCCAGACCCCATAGCCACCAAGCTTCCTCTGATGCTCCCACAGGTCTCACGGCCTCTTTCTAGCCAGCAGCTCCTGAAGGGAAGAGCCTCGAGTGGAGTCAGGGAATGCAGTGCCCTGAGCCTGACCCAAAGGAGCTGGTGACCACCCTGCACATGTCGGAACCACAGGCCCCGGCAAGGAAGCCGTGCCCTCCCTGCCTTTCATTTGGTGAAGCGTGTGAGCCCCTTCTCTGCTGGACCTTGGGCTGTGCCCAGAAGGCAGAGGAGGACACATGAAGGGACCAGATGTGGCCTCCCATCTGCGGGACCATGGCAGTGTTACAGGGATCTGTCATCTGAAGTCACTAAATGTGGGTCCACGGACAGTCCCCAGGGCTGTGAGGCAGGGTGCCGGTAGTGTGCGCTGCCCTGGGGACAGGATCCACTGCCCTCCCTGGCTTCCCAAAGGCTCTGTGGGAAACTGGCCCAGAGATGGGCTCAGGTCAGGGTGACTCACTGCCAGAACTAGGAGGCAGCCTGAGTGTGGAAAAGCCAGGCCCCACCTGGTCCCTGAGGCTGGTCCCAAATGCTTGGGCCCCCACCTGGGTTTAGAAACCTCGAATGATTTGTGAGGAGCTCAGAACTCAGAACTCCCCAAGCAGACCTGACTGCATCCAGACGGCCCCGCAGAGTGGGAGCTCCCCTCCTGCCCTGACGCCAGCCCACGTCCACATCCGGATCTGCCTCTGGATGGCACGCAGGTGGACACTCCTTCCTCAGGACACTGTGCTGCAGCCCAGCCACAGCCTCCTGCCACCTGCCCCTGGCCTCGCCCTCTCTGGAAGGTGGAGGTGACGGGGTTGTTGCTTTCTCAGGTCTGCCTGGCACCTGGTGGACACAGGTGCCCGTTCACTAACAGGACCTGCCAGGGAAACCTCTGTCACCTGCATTTGACAGATGAGGAGATGCAGCTCGGACAGGAGAGGTCACTGGCCCCAAACACAGGGCCACATAGGTGGCGGCTGGAACCTGGGTCCTTGAGCCCAGCGCAGGCCCTGACCGCCAACTAGCCACCCCCACCTGCTCTGTCCTGCACCTCTGAGGGCCGAACCTTCAGGGAACTGTGAGCCCTAACATCACCCTACACCATACGCAGCACTGCCGAGCCCTCGAGCCTGGGCCCAGCCCCTCCAGGGCAGTGGTAAGAGAGGCATTGGCGGGGGCCGTGCTCGCTCTGGCCCCAGGCCAGGGCATCTCCCAGCCTGTGGTGGGGAGAGGTCTTTTCCTGCCAGACTTCAGCTCCGCGGCTGTAGCCCATGAGGGATGGGTGTGGTGGTGTGGGGGGCAGGGCATGGGGAGTGACCCCAGACAGCTGCCTGCCACCGCCCTGCCCCGGGACCCCCATCACAGCAAGCACAGGGGCACCTCCAGGGGAAAACAGGAGAGGAACGAGGGCCCAAATTAGACGCTTCACTCCACACGTTCGCGTCGCGGCTCCCCACCTCCCGAGGCCAGCGGAGCTGCCCACTTGCCTGCCGCTCTCTCTACATCCCCTCTCTCCCCACCACTCTCTCCCTTCCTCCATCTCTCTCTCCACCCCTCTCTCCTCTCCTTCCTCCCTCCCTCCCCTGGACGTCACAGGCTCTCGGCCCACGTTGTAAACTCTCTAGCAGACGAGAACCATATGACAGGAACAGTGAATCAAAACCACACATTTTTATTAAGCAACATGACTTCTGGTTCAAATTTCATCCAATTCAAATAAAATATTTTTTCCTTTCAACTGGCAACTCGACATCTGAATCTATAACCTCCAAATGCACTTCATGGCAGGAGAAGCCTCAAGGCCTCGGGGGGCAGCCGCGGCCCTGGCACCTGCCACCCCCTCAATCTAGCAGCCACAGGGCTGTCTCCTGCGGAGCCCCATGCTCCTCGGGCCGCGGACATGTCCTGTGCACTCTCGCACCCGCGTGCCCAGCGCAGCGGCCACACCTTGAGGGCCCTGACTCAGGTGGCCTGCACCGGCCTCAGTGGGCACACACCGCCCACGCACACCTCATGACGACCAAGTCCCAAGGCTGGGTAGCAAACACCCCAGGCAGGCACGAAGCCGGACGTGCCCCAGTGCCCAGCCCGGCTCCCTGGCCTGCCGCCACCCGCCCACACTGCGCAGAGTGGGCGCGCAATCAGTCCGGGCAGGGCACGAAGCCCTTCATCCCCAGGCCCCCCGCCTCCCCAGCTACCCATGCTGATTTAAAACCATCTGCTCACCAAATCCTAGAGTGGATTTTCACACCAGAAAACATGCCTGTTTGTCCTGTGGGAATATCCACCAAAGGGCAGGGGTCTACGGGGAGGGAAACTGCTGCAAACCCACCTGTGGGGCCCCGGTGAGACCACCTGCCTCTGCCCTGGGCCACCGGGTCACTGCACAGCACGGAGCCAGGCCCAGAGGACCCCAGGATCCGGGTGCCTGCCTCTCTCGGGGGCTGCACTTGGGCAACTGTTCTGAGCAGAGATGAGGTCGCGACTGATCCAAAAGCACTGACGGGGGCCAGAGGGGGCAGCCCTAATGAGCCAGGGGCACAGGGCAGCCCTGGGTGGGGTGCCACAGGGCACCTCCCTAAAGTGCTCCTAAGTCCCTGAAACCCATGTCCATCACTGACCCGGTAAACGCTGTGATGGATCCAGGGTGGAGAGAAGTCCTGGCCCCTGCCCATTCTCAGTCACACACGTGTCCTGACACCGCGAACCCTGGGCCCTCTGAGAGACTCGCTGTCACAGGGTCTGGGGACCTGGGATTCAGGAGCCAGGAAAGCCCCAGTGATATCAGGATGTGGCCAGAACTGGACCCACCGCTTGAGAGCAAGAACACCTTCCTGTGTCCCCGGCGGGACCTCAGGAATTCCTTCTGGAACATTAAACCAGAGGCTCCTCTCCGGACACTAGGGGCACGAGGAGACAGCCGGGCCCGGCTGTCCACCGGCCAGGCAGCCCCAGGC